>BGPR01007044.1:3759-38008 GCA_013235015.1 Araneus ventricosus | reverse complement strand
GGTTAGGATTTTCGGCTCGTAACCCAAAGGTCCTCAGTTCTATCCTCATTGCCGCCAAAGTGGTGACTCGCGGACAAAGAACACGCAACAACCTTCAGTCCCTCTAATAGATGGCAGCACCAAATATCATGTCAATTCCATCTTCTGCTACATTCACCAGATGGCAGCACGACAACTCCTACAGCAACGCAGCTCTCCCAATTCAAAGCCTGTGACACATTTCACAGCACAAAGTCTATGACACATTTCATAGCACAAAAAGCCTGTGACGCATTTCACAGCACGCAAAGTCTGTGACCATTTCATAGCACAAAGTCTGCTAGTGCCTGCGCACCACCAATCTGGGCAGCAATCTGCGCATATGCACGCAGCACATCGCTTCCTTGATATTCAGATAATATCAAACAAGCTGGGGGTTGCTCCTGTGGCGCGCCGTGCTACGCCATCTTACTGTGATGTATATTAGCCAATATCCGCCTCCGGACATGGGGAATTCCTTTTGTCTAGTGGTTAGGATTTTCGGCTCGTAACCCAAAGGTCCTCAGTTCTATCCTCCCGCCGCCAAAGTAGAATTTAGCTAAGTCAAACATTTTTGTCTATAATTAGAATTTTTTCTATGTTTCTATTTGCATAATGTTAGCATTTCCGATTAGAATATTGTCTATAATGCGAGTTTCTTGTTTTTATTTCGAAGACAAAACTAAAAAGTCTAGAAAACTGCTCTTACTTACGAAATATATTCGTTATTTGTGTATTAAGTGATCTAAAGCGCATAATTTTTAAAGCCATTAACTTACAACATTACAACACTATTGTATTGTTTACAATTTATTGAAACGAAAAAGCAATACAAACTTTTTCATCTTTTTACAAAATTTTGAACACTTTACATGGGGCGGCGTTCTGTCTATTTTAAAGTTTTATAGAATAATTTTCTTATTCTAAGTGCTGTAGACTGTTTCTTTATTAAAATTTATTTATTAAAATTATTATTTTTCATAACATTAAGTTCCTTACTTATAATTATTATCACCTCATTTATTGAAAAGACTCACTTTTTATTTATTAATTATGCATTGCTTATTGAAAATCTTAAATATTAAAAATTAATCTTTACTTCCATTTTTAGTCTAAATAATGTGATTTTCTTTTGCCGTGTCTATTTTTAGACCCATTTTTTCTTATTTCAAATTTTTAAATAAATCGAATTTTTCTATGCTCCTGTCAACTTCGAATTAGCCAAGTTACAATGCAATAATTATTTATATTATTTAAAAATTTTTGATCATCCAAATTTCATCACATTATTATTATTTTTCAATGAGATTGATCGCATCTGTTCCTCCGTTTATGGCCCTGGTGGCACGGGGTTAAGGTCTTGACGAAGTGTTCCAAGTTCGAAGCCCAAATATACGGAAAATCCTCCACGTATGTTGGTCTGGTTCACATTAAAATTGACTAAAATTTCTGTAAGCACATTTAAAGCATTTTTTTTTATTCTCGAATTTACACCAGCACATAAGGCCGCGTCGGCCTCGGAACCGGAGGGTTCCCGGTTCGAAGCCCGATTCCACTGGAGATCTGTCGTGTATTGGGCCTGTTGCACACTAAATTATACGTAGGAGATCAAAGACCCTCTTGCTGGTATGTTGCATAATTCTGGATTAGAGGATCTTATCACCTGACCACGTTTTAAAATTGCGAGTTTATCCCAAAGTAGCCCTCGGGTTGCTTCAAAGCGGGGTGTTAATATAACTAAACTATGCTTCAATTTCTATTAATCATCCATTTTTCATAAGTAAATTTATTTGGCATTACTAGCTTCATTACTCAAGATTTAAATCAAGGATATTTAGATTGAAAAGGTTCTGGGGTCTTCTCAAAACTTTTTTAACTTTATGATCTCTGTTAGACTTGTAACATTGTGTCTACGAAATATGTTTAATGCAATATTACAACTTAACTCTTTGTTTTTCTTTTGCTAAAAAGAGCTTGTTTAATACTAAATATAAAAGCAGAAGTAATTTGTTAAAAATATTATAAATGAATCGCAAGCGTGAGTTTATATAGAAATAGAAGCTGATTTCAGTACGTAATTTAAGTTTGAAATGAATTTCGATATTTGTGTTCATCAAGAAGTCATTCAATAATCTCTTCTAATGATAAAGGTGAATGTGTGTGTGTCTGTGTATTGGCGCTCTACAGGACAGAACGCTGGACCTAGAGCTACGACATTTGGCACAAACATATTTTGGAGGGTGGGAATGTGCACCTAGGAGCCCATTTTTTGAAATTCTAATTAGAATTTTAATTACTTAAAAATTAAGTGAAATTTTAGAGTTTTTCCTTAATAACTTCCAAAAATATAAGAGCATAAGAATAGTTTTTATACCATCTGAAAGTGCAGAAAATTACCTTTTAAATTATATCAACTAAGCTACCGCACAATATTTTCTTTAATTTTAATAAATTTTTAAAAATATTTTTTTGGCATAATTTACAACAATACTTTTCATTGTTGCAAAGGAATTCAAACCGTTTTCATTGTTTAAGCAAATATTTATTTGCATGTTTCTCTTCCGTTGTTGAAGGATAAAGAAATATCTGTGTTTTATCATATGTTTTAACAGCATAATTTCATCCAGCTAACATGCTAATTGTGCATGCTAAATGTCTAACATGCTAAATGCTACCTAAAATATACCGCAACATTTTTAAGTCAAAATCAAATGCATATTTTGCAAGAGGAATAAGAGAGTAAAGTTGATGCCGACAAGACGATGCTACATGACACACAGGCAGTTACTTGACTCCGTTAGGAACAGTCATGCAGACAATGGACAGAACAGGTGCAAAGCTACTGAAAGAACATGGGTTAAATGTCTATCAAAATTTGAAATTTAAAATTACTTTGTTAAGGAAACCATGAATATCAATTTATACACAAGAGATTCAGTTGAAATTATATTCCCGGCAAACAAGCTGGTCGCAGAAGGCGGCTAGTTAATAGTAAGAAAATATTCCTGATTTAGACATTAACCGTGAAACAATAGTTGCTCTTACGAATTCTGAAATTAACTGTTTGAAAAGTTAACTGATTCCGATATATTTATGTTAGAAATTATTCTATAAACAGTAAGAAAAGATTTCTGTTTTAGTCATTAACAGTGAAACTTCATTCTTATAAATCTAGTGACATAAAAGTTTTGGAATTCAGATTATGTAGTTTTGTATTGTTGTGATGCAGTTATTCTATTTTCAAACAATAACCAGCGGGAGTGGTCTCCCCTAAACTTTCTCGTATACTTTCTAAGTGGAGATTCGTCAAAATCTCGAGTTCGAATTTTTTTGACGATTACATGCTTTCTCTCTGTATACTTCGTATACGAGAAAGTGAAACAAACAAACAAACCTGAAATAAAATATCTGTTACCACATTTCAAAAAAATATTACTTTGAAGCAAGTGCGATAAAATAGGCAATGCAATGAATACTAAAGCGAAAATTCTGCTTTGGAATTGAATTCCAAGAAAACAATTTATACTACCACAATCGTAACAATTGCAAAAGCACGTGAATAAAAGATTTGCTGAAATAATGAGATCGATTTGAATTTTATTGACACCAATAAAAAAATTGTTGCAATTTATGTTTGAAAACATTATTTATTGTTTACAACAATAACAGATTGCTACCATTACGCATGCGCATGAGAATCGGATAAAAAGAAATTGAATATGCAATTTGAACGCCTCTTTTTGACGGATTTAGCCCAAAATGTTATACGGACCTCATCCATGACGATAAAACTGTGTACCAAATTTTATCCATCCAGCTATTCAAGTTTTTTAGTTATAGTGTTCACATGACCGCGGACACACAGACAGACAGACTTCCCTTTGACGGAGTTTGTCCAAAATTTGATAGAAACCTACAAATTATGTTTAAAGACCACATACCAAATTTCATCCCCGTAGCTCTAATAGTTTTTGAGTTATCGTGTTCACAGACAGACATGATTCCAAAATTGTGTTTTTTGGACTCAGGGAGGTCTAAAACGTGGAGATTCGTCAAAATCTCGAGTTCGAATTTTTTAACGATTACAATACTTTCACTTTGTATACTTCGTATACGAGAAAGTAAAAACTAATTTCTTTCTCTTTACTGTTTTGTAAGCATTTTTAATTTCAGAATCTCTCTAATCTGATTTTTACATATAAAAAATATTCCGAAATATTTTAAGTTTTTATGAGACGCATTTAACCCCAAGTATAGAACTATTTTTTCTAAAATTCTGAAATTTGGGAAATGTACTCATTTTGTGCCTAAGATAGAAAGTTCAAAAAGAAAAAAATAAGAAAGAAAACAAAAACAAAAAAATGAACATAATTTTTTAAAAATATTTTTAAAAAATCTGAAATAAAATATTTTAACATATTTAAAAAAATAAGAATAAAATTATACATGTAATTTCATTTAAATTATCCTTGAAAAGTTTCATTTGAATTATTTTTGACATTTTTCGCTGATTAAAGTGAAGTTCAAAAAGGCAAATTTTGAATAGATAAAATCGATAGTGCAGCCAACTAGTGGTAGGAATAAAAAATATATTTGAAAGAGGAAAATGCGAATAATTTAATGATGTCCATTTGGTATCAGAGGCAGATTTAGATGCCGAACAAAAAAATAGTGAAAATCGTGATTTCCGAATGGTATTACTGGGACTGAAAGGGTTAAGGAGTTTGTATTAATCCTTCATAAGCACCACTGTGAGGGGGCACATGTACGCGGATAAGTAAACTATCCCTCTGTTCTCTGGTGGGAAAATAATGGTGTAGAGTTTAATTACCTCCACTCCAATGACGGGTCGTACTTCCTGCGGGAAGAGGGTTGTGCAGAAGTCGGTGATGGTCATTAGGACTCCACCCTCGGATTCCTTTTTTCTCCAGTAATTAATATATATAAAAGGCCAGACATGGAAGTAACGCAGTCACGTGGTTTGGTTTGGCTACGTGCCAAAGAGGGGGAAATCCAGACTTTTTATCTACATCTACAAATCAGTATACACACGGAGATAATGTTTTGATTCTTTTATTAATATAATCTTTGAGCATTTTTTGTTTGCTTTTATTTCCTCTGGGAAAACACTGAATCTTTCTGCTAAATTATAAGATCTTCAAAGTATTATCTTTTTTAAAGTTTTATGTTTATTCAAAGACGGGCGTGCAACTCTATTAATATTAAATAGAAGTTATGTCGTTTACTTTCTTTATATTTGATTCATGCAGACAGAACAATATAGAATAGTTTAGTTTTTGTTAAAAAGATTCTTACTTTTTCGCACTTAATTTTGGAATTGAATATTTATCTATTTTATATTTTTTCCTTAACCGTTCTTACACTGAAAGGCTTCTTAAAATTTGCATTCATCAATTCAGCATTTTTTAAATTTTGTACTTGCAGACTGCCAACCTCCAGATTTGAGAAAGAGGGAGCTTTCCCTAGCTCTGGGGGAAAACGGAACCCGGTTTTAGGTACTCGTTGAAAATTCTTAAATATAAAAAAAGGATCGTTTTCTTATGACTATTCAATATATTGTAAGTTTGTAGAGGGACGAGACTCATGTTTATGTGGAATGCCGCTGTTGAAGAATTAATTCAATTTTAGGAATCATTTTTATTAGATGGCTAAGTTCCACGACACAGTACATTAAAAGGTACAACACGCAAGACAGAGAACAACAACACAAGACAAGTACACAGAAGAAGAAGAGAGAGAGGCATCATGGGAAAAGCCCGGATGGCTCTAGTAGCGCCACCTACCATAAAAAGGAGAGGGCAGTGAATTGTATCCGCTACAAGTTATATTAAGTATAAGAAATCTCAATAAAATTACTTCAAACATTTATCTTATAAGGAACACTAATTGAAACTGATTTTTGCACAGCTTGCCTCCAATCCTGCTACTTCTAGGTGTATGCTGGTCTTCCTCATGATGGGATACGTTTTCAGCTTTCTGACCATTTATAAAATATATCCCAACTTGCAGGAAATCTGTCTATTTAATCAAAAAGCCAATTTTTTCGTAATCCTAGTCAACGCAATCATAATTTTGGAAGGGTTTGATAATTAATATTAGTTTGATAATAAATAAAGAATTCCCATTTACAAGCAAACTACTAACAGAACGAGAAACATTTTTACAGCATTTCAACCTCAAAAATTTCTCTTTATCAATAAAGAAATTCTTGAGTTATATTCTGCTTAAATAGCTGTTCTTTTCAATGTTAAATCCAATGAAGAGTCCGAAAATCTTCAAGTCAGCCTTAAAGTTTGTATACCGAGAATCGTGAAAAAAGCAACAGTGGTGATTCCGCCATCAATTAACGCAAGACGAAGTGAATGTTAATGGCCTAGAAGATGTTCCGAAGATTGTGAGCAAACAAAAAAATCATTCAATGAGATTCGAGACAAAAGGATGTAATTACGATGTTCTGCAATTTGCCAAATGCTAATGCGACACTCCAAAGGTTATAAGACTAGTTTAATTAAGCAGCCATTGAGGGAAAAGATGATTAGATGCGAGTGTTAACCTGGAGTTTAGGGTGCATAGTCATTTCGTTTCCCTTAAGTTCGCCAATTGTTTGTCGCCAAGAGAGAGAGTGCCAGAACATTTGTTTTGGATGCGAGTTGAAGATTTTTTCGGCGTCGTTTGCGCATGCGCCGACAAGGATTTGTTTACCGGTCTATGGCACATGCCCTTAATTTCGCCTCATTACCATTGGTCCACTGTCTGCTCTCTTCAATTTGATTGGTCGGAGTACGAATTTGAATAATACTTCGTTTGGAATTCTTGATCATTTACCGAATGAATTTTTTCAATTACCGTTCACTTCTCTTCTGAAGATTTTCGTTCATTTAATTTGCTGGTTCTCTTTCTCTGTGTTGCTGATTATGGCTTCGAAATATCGAACAAGGAATGTTTTTCTGGAAACAATGGTTCCCTTGCTACGTTTCATCGTCTTCAGACGTTGTGTTTTCCATGTGTTTCGTTCATCAATGAAAAAGTGAAGCTACGAGGGGCCCGCTTTGCTGAAAGCGAAGCTGCTGATATTTTTTTAAGTTAAAAAAATTTGTCCGGTGCACACTTGCAATGACGAAGGCATTGTGTGCTCAATCTCTCGTTTGTAGATACCGTAGGCATCGAATGCGCAGAAGACCTATAAAAAACTCACTGCTCATCCTGAACATTGTTTGGCGACAGCAAATAAAATTGCAGAAAAGAAAATTGGCGAGAAAATAGTACGCACCCTAAACTTCAGGTTTACCGATGCGAGAAACAAATAAAATTTAAAAGTGAGTATTGTATAAGGAAGTATATTGGTTAAAAGTTATGCGGAATATGAAAGCAAGGACTTCATTTATGTTTCTACAGTCAGAAAACTGAAATTGGAAAAGTTGTAAAGTGAAATTAAAGAGACTTTGGAATTAATTTGGATTCTAGTAATTTATGTTGTTAACCAGCGGTTCTCGATCTTTCAACCTCTGGGATTAAACTTCCAGTTATCGACTTGTGAATCTATCTTTTCTTCGATTTTGTATAGTTTAAGTATAGTTCGGAGTGTTAAATAATTAATAAGAAATATTTTTTGTTTTATTAAAGCAGAAAACATTATTCGAAAACAAAAGTGAACTATATAAACGAAAATAATACCTTGAATCGAATTTTAAAGTTCTTAACAAATAATGATGATGACACTTGCCTTCTTAGTAGTCAAAAAAAATAATCCAAAAACAATTTTAATTATTTTGAAACAAAAGAATAATATGCGCTTGTATAACAACACTAAAACAAAACGATTCCTTTTACCTAAGAGCATTAAACATTGCAGAATCGCTGAATTCGAAGACCGACAGAGTAAAAAACAATAAAGAATAAAAATTGCATCTGAATGGAGAATACTGACCACTATACTACCGAGGACACTTCTAAATGAAGGATTGCCAGATACAGAATTTAAAAACAAACAAGAATATTCGAAGTTCATTTTTCGTACTTAAAAGCAGACATTTTTCTGGTTTGTTTATTTTGTTTTCACAGACCGTTTTCCGGTAACCCTCCGATTTAAGTAATCGCTAAATCCATTTCGATATTGTATCAAGCGCCAAGTTTGCCAGTTTTTCTTTATTAAACAAAGTGTTGAATTCTGTGTTCTTTGAGTGTTGAATTCTTTGTTTTTTTCTTTATTAAACAAAGTGTTGAATTCTGTGTTCTTTGAGTTCGTGTAATCCCTTTTATTTAAGTCGTTTATTTTTTGAAGTTCTTAAAACGGTTAAACTCCAAATGTAACGATTGTAGTTAGCTAAATCGTTTGGTTAAAAATTTAATCGCTGGTGATTATCTTAATTGTATATGGTTCAAACTTTAACTGCCAAACAAGCCTTAGAAGCAAGCAATAAGAACAAGAAATTTAATATTTTCAAAGTATTAGGCCATAACATCTGGAAACTCCACTTTAAACATTAATTAACATCTTCAAAGAGAGAGTGTTGAAATTTTGAAAATTTCTATTGACTTTTGAAGACCCATTCAATCGACTTCCATTACTACCGGAAGTTGATGGTTATGGCGGTAGGGATGACGAATATTTGGCGAACTGTTATTTTCTACGTAATATTTAGAAATCACAAATCCCAGTGATGAATACTACTGTCAACCAGTGGGAGTGGCCTCCCCTATACTTTCTCGTATCAAAAATTTGTCATTTCCCCTCCCCCTGCGTGGATAAAAAATTCGAACCTACTGTAACCCAGAATGCAATGACTATCAGAAGGTTTTTCATTGTAGATTATAGTGATTGTAAAATATTTAGGTGACGAATCATATTCAAAGAGATGCCGATGTATTAAAACTTAGCAATATTTATTTTCTATCACACTCTAGCAAGCTCCGCTAATGCGAGGTCGTGAGCAAGCGAAAACAAAACAGGAGATAAAACGAGTCTTTCCCACACTTCCACTCTTGCCGGCTCAAGGGCAAAGTGACGTAATCCTTCCACGTGCACAGAGATTGCTACTAGTACGCATGCGTATGGAGAATCGGATTAGAAAAATTAATTATTCAATTTGAACGCCTTTCTTTTAATCGATTGAAACGAAATTTGGGCACAGATCTATAATTAATGTTAGCAACCGTCATATCAATTTTTATTTATCTAAGCCAAAGGGTTTAGGAGATATAATTTTTGCAAGTATGAGATTATACAGTCCGACAGACCATCAGCCCTTCGACGAATTGGGTCCAAAATTTGATACGGACCTACATTCATGACGATAAAACTGTGTATCAAATTTTATCCATCTAGCTATTCAAGTTTTTGAGTAATAGTGTTCACATGGCCGCGGACAGACAGACTTCCCGCGGACGGATTTTGTCCAAAATTTGATAGAAACCTACAAATTATGTGTAAAGATCACATACCATATTTCATCCCCATAACTCTAATAACTTTCGAGTTATCGTGTTCACAGACACACAGACAGACATAATTCCAAAATTGTGTTTTTCGGAGTCAGGGAGGTCTAAAACGTGGAGATTCGTCAAAATCTCGAGTTCGAATTTTTTTTGACGATTACAATACTTTCTCTTTGTATACTTCGTGTACGAGAAAGTAAAAAGGTGTGATTCAGCCATTTGTATAAAATGTGGATTGATGACATTTGAATTGATAGATTGAGCTACAGATCAACTCAAACTCTATATTAGCTCTGAGTAGTGTCAGCTATAAAAAACACCATGTTTTTCGTCCGTAAAATATGCTAATTATGTTGTAACGATGCAAATGTTAGATTTAGATAACAGGTTAGATTAGAATAGGTTTAGATTTAGATATCACCAAATAAATATTTTAACCAAGGACTAACAGCCTTATGCTTTTTAAAATAAGTAACAAAATAAGTTATTATATCCCCAACTTGTTTGGATACATTTTACTGTAATAATTTTACTGAAATACTTTACAATGAAGGTTTTTTTTTATTTTAAAATTTCTTAGATTGGACAACAAACAGTTTTCTAAATTATACTATTTAAATCAATGGGACAAATATCTGGAACTAAAGAAATTGACCTGAAAACCGCGATAATTAGTCCTTAATTTGAAAGTGAAACAAGCCAAAGAAAAAAAAATAAAGAAGATTAAAGACATCAAAGGTTGGTTCAAAAAGAACAAAAACTAAGAATACATAGGTTTGTATCATATGCGAGGAAACAAAAGGAAAAAAAGTTTTGATGCAGTGCATAAAATGTCATCTTTCGATTCATACATTGTGCGCTGGTGTAAATTTTAGAATAAAAATGTTTTTCTTTTAATTGTGCTTAAATAAATCGGTGGAACAGTTTGGGAAGCCAGTGATCAAATCGGGGAAACATGTTTCCTTAATTGCATCGATGATACAATTTTTGAAACTACTTTTTTCGATTTGAATGTATATTACATAAAGAGTTACGTCATTTTGAAAATAAATAAACTTAAAAAAAATTCTACTATTTATTTTTAAAAACATTTCTTTTTCCCTGTACATTATAAAATCCAGGTGGTCCAAATTTGGCAGCCTTTCCCTATATTATGAAGTATTCATGGATTTATCAAAATGCAGAACATCATAATCCAAATATCCAAACCTGATGTAATAGCCTCAGTACAAATTTGTTAATCATAATATCTTCTAAACAAATGAATAACACTGACATAAACTGACTTTTCGTATTAAATTAATCCTTGCACATTTTTTGGAATTAAAGCAATCTGTGCAATTTTAATTTATTGAAAAATTGGAACTCTGTTCTGATATTTTGTCCCTTTCAATAGAAATGGGGGAAAAACTTGTGGGATGTAGAAAGGTCCCCCCTCATGAATAAAAAAAAATCCAGAATTAAATATTTACTTTGAGAACCCCTGAATAGCTAACAATATTACGTTTCTCACACGTATATGCTCTCAGCTTTTTTTTAAGATAAATATATTGATTCTCCTCACTACTTTTTTCCTCTACTCTCTCTTTGTTTCCTAAATCTAAGCGGAAAAAATTAAACAGCACCAAATAAATTCTAAACAAAGACAGTTCTGATCTCATGAAAAATAATTTGCTAAGATATTAAAAACTATTACATATCATTTTTTTTACAAACATTTAGAATTTTGTAATGTTAATGGTCCGATTGAATGACTTAGCTGAAAATTATATAGAAGAGACATTTTGATAAAACTAATATTTACATTTCATTATTACATTACCTGAGGGGCTAAAAATCTGTAAAATGTTCTTTTTTTGTTCCATGAAGTGCCCATATTTAATCCTGCCTGTTTTCTTTTTGCAAAATAAATACTTTCATTATTTTTCATTTTTTTTCATTATTTTTATTGTTATTAATATTAAATAATTGTGTTAAATAATTATTTAAACAATAACATTTTAAAATAAAACCAAGACAGTTTCTATAATTTTCCCCGTAATCTATAAAACCTGACCTAACCGATAATATTTTTTAAACAAAATATAATTCGTAATTTTTATAATTGTTTTTGTTTTCTGTTCGCAATGCTTACATGCATTTTGTTAAAAACTTGCATATATATTCGGGAAATATAAGGAATTTCTTAAAAATCCTAAAATTTCCCGCATGCTTTTTGTTTATAACATGCAGCATTTTTACCAAATTACACGAAACTTACAGAATGCGTGAAGATTTTTTAGCGAAGGATTGTATTATAATTTGAAGCAAATACTTTGAATATTAGAGGAAATATGAGTATTTGTAGTGAATATTTTTTACTGCGCATGCGAAAAACGCGAAATAATTTTTCTTTTATATTTGAAAGCTAGATATCTAGGGTAACAAATGTAGTAATTCCAGTTGAATACCATTAAGATTTAGAAATATATCGGCGGATTTATAAATATTGAAGCGTGCAGAATTTTTCTAAGAGAAACAAAATGATGAGGTTTTTTCCACAAAGTGATATTTTTTAAACTTGAATCTTCGAATAGTAATCGTCGACTTTAATGCAATACTTTGCTAAGATATTGTCATGTATTCTGAATAATGAAAAAAAAATCTTTTAAAACTTTGCATGTTGTAAGAAAAAAACATGCGGGGAAATTTGGAATTTTTAAAGAAAGCCTTTAGATCTTCCTCAATATAAAATGCATGTAAACAATGTGCATAACATACAAAACCAGCGATGAAAGTTGCAAATCATTATCAGTTTTCTGTGAAACAGGATGAGCCGAAGTCATTTTCTTCTTCATCAATTTCTGGTCGGTCACCTAAAGAACCTCTTTAAGATGTGAGTTCAAGCCTATTCATTACATGGTCGAAGCAGCTCCTCCAGTCTTTCTGGATAAATTCGAAAAAATGTGCAAATCCGAATGTGTCCTTACTCTTTTGATCATATAGAGTATCTCTACTACTAATAAAGGAAAATATGTGTATTCGCGCTCTACAAGGCGGATCGAGCTACAACATTTGGTACAAACGATATTTTGGTGGCTGGAAGTGGGCACCTCAGAGATGTTTTTTAATTTTTTTAGTTAATAATTTTAAGCGAAATTTCGTCGGTTTTCATTGATAAATTCGAAAATCAACAAAAAACTGATTTTTGCAATATCTGAAAATTCGGAAAATTATCTTTTCTAAGATACCAGTTTAGCTGCTGCAAAATTGTTTTCTCTAATTTTAATAATATTTAAAAAATATTTTATGTGTGTTTTACAACAATTTTAACGTTGTGTTAATGAGATTTAATTAGTTTTCTTTGTTACTGCAAATATTTTACCTTGAAAGTTTTTCTTCCATTGTTGATGTCGAAATTATGAAGATTTTACTTCTTTTTGCATATTGAGAAGGTTTCTCTTTAAAGCATGGATTTTGAATTTCTTTTTGGTTTTTCGCTATTACTTGTAAGGTTTAATTTCAAAAGTGAGTAATAATGAAAATGTTTCACAGTTTGCACATTTCTAAACATTGCCTCTCTTTTCTGATGATAAAAATAATAATATACAACCTCTCTTTAAGCTTGAAATTTTGCTGTCTTAATGTAGGACACTATATTTTTTACTGAATTAGTAATCAAAAATTCTCTAATATATTTAAAAAATAATGAAACGCATTCGGTATTGCACAAAAATCTTCGATGCTGTATGATTTCTCTTTCTAACCTTATATATTTTATGAGCATGTTTCGATTTAATAAACAAGTTATTGGTTGCTTATTTATCTATTTCCCGTTCTGAGATGAGAAGCAGATACAATTAGATTGTCCATAGCACAATGATCAGTACAGGTTGAAGGCTTTTAAAATAATACAAGTTACATGACTATTAAAATTAGCTGAGGAAATCATTAAGACTAAGCTATGTATAAAAGATTTTACTGAAATTTTTCACACGCAACAATTTTGGAGAACCACCAGGGAGCCAAAGACGGCTAGTAACAGAATAATTGGCAGTTCCTGTAACTCCATCACACCAGTTCCTGCTTTTCAATAAGACGACCAAGGACCTTCAAAATCATTTTTAAAAATTTTCAACTAATCAGTTTGAAAGTTTGCAGGCATTATAAAGTGCACTATGTAAGAGACAACACACAAAATTTCACTACTATATGTTTATTTATTTCTGAGTTATGGGCATAAATGTAATTTTTAATAGTAATTAATGGACTCTATGATAAATTCCCCGGTCTAATTGTGTGTTGTCTGATGTAGTGCTGCTATTAATTCCTGCAAAATCTTAAACTGATTAGTTGAAAAATTTAAAATAATGATTTTGGAGGTGCATGGTTGCCTTAAGAAGAATAAAAAATTCTATAAATAAAGAATGCTGTCTGTTTTCAGATGCGGAAACCCTCCGCGCTTTTACGCATGAACCACTCATCTTTGATTTCAACAAAATAGGATATGTCAAAGGAGTCTGGAAAAGCTCTGTTCTTACTTAGTTATAACTAAGGGGTGTTACAACACCCCTTTGCAGAGTAAAATCGTCCAAATATGGTAGGCGTGGCTTTCTGAAACGAAAAGTATATATTAAGAAGAATATAAATAAAAAACATCTGAGGCGTATTATGAATCGGGATTGGTAACCTGCAATTTCACTGATTTCAATGGTTAAAGTTGTCCAAATGTTTATTACTGCGCAGTGAAGGATTAAAAGTCCAACAACCCCACTGTTACAGCTCACTGACCTCACTGGCTTAACCTTATGCAAATTATCAGTGTCGAAAATTCTTTGTGAATGCGATTTTTTAGCAAAAATACAAAAATATATATCGTTTTATTAGTTTTTCCTTCTCCAAAAAATATAGTTAAAAAATAGTATTTTATACTACTAGGTGTTCAAAAAACCTTCTTAAGTATTTCCCAAATGTAAATTAATCATGCCCTTTTCCGCAGAATAAGCGGAAAGTATCATATGACCGACTGGTCAGAACAGGCTTCATTCAGGTAAATGAGTACAAAGCATCCGCGTAGTTCGGGATAACAGGTATCCCAAACTTCCCGTAGCGGGAAGGCCAAATCACGGGTGTTCCCTCGCGATAAGGTGCCGCCGGCTTACAGGTCCCTCTTGGTGTCAAATTACCTGTTAAAACACTTTTCGGCGGATGAAAAATTTGCTTAAAGCAGCATTTATATTCAGCCAGTTTTATCACGTCACTAAGAGCGGGATTAGTTACCTGCAGGAAGAGAAAACCACTGTTCGGTTTAGTGTTAAGATTAATTATAATATTGTCCCGTTTTGGAGCAAATCGAGGGCTATTTTGAGACTGACCTCGTAATTTCGAACCGCGGTCAGATGAAGAGGACGACACCTGAGCTGACACCTCCATCTCCAAGCTTCCGCGCCACACAAGCGAGATGACATCTGCCGCACGTCAGACTGAGCATGCCCTAGCCCCACAAACTCGGCGGATCTTCAGTGGAATCGGGCGACGACTGGAACCCTCTGGCTCCGAAGTCGAGACCATACCAGTAAACCACTGCAGTCCCTAACGCTGTTCTGACAATGGCAAGTACTTGCAACTACATGGCGTTGTTCCATCTTTTTCTCTGTCTGCGCATGAGTGACATTACTGTCTGAATGTAAACGTTGTTTAAAGCGGGTTTTACCATCTGTATGTATGTTGGTTTCATACGAGGCCAGTATTGTCACTCCTGTTAAATCACGCATGCGCAAAAAGAGCGGAGAATAGAGAGTACTTACCCCGATGGGACAACTACATGCCGTTATCGCCTCTTACTCGCTTTCTGCGCATGCGTGATTTTACTGGAGTGACAATATGGCCTCGTGTAATACCCTGCTTTAGGGGCAACGATTGTTTTCAAAAAAGAACAGCGACGAAGGCAGTGAAGTAGATGAAAGGAAGCTTGTAATCCGCATTTGCATCTTTATATGAACTATGGCAGAAATGCATAATTACACAGAACAGAACGCCGTCTCTTACCCCCGTACCCGTGACCAGACAGTTTGTCCAGACCGTCACTGAACGGTTTGATGGGCAAGACACGGAAATTTTATTTAAGAAAAACAAAATAAACAAAAAGAAGGAAATATATACACTATGTACAGCACAGGCATTTTCACTTTTACACTATAAGTTCGTAATAGTCTTTTCTTTAGATGATTTTATACCTTTCTATTATTTGAAGGGTGGAATGTCCGGTAATTGAGCTACTAAGTTCAGCTCGCTTGAAAGTTGAAGGCTAGAAAGTAGAAGGTCTCTGTTTTCGCTAATGAATTCGATAATCCCACGAATTTTATGTCTGGAGACAAGGTTATTGGCGGCCCTTTTCAGCCATTCTTGTTCGAAGTTTGGCGCTGGCTTCCTCATATGCCAAGACACTGTATAAATACACTCCGTGGCATAGTGAAGTGCCGTGCCAATTCCACCACAATGCATAATTACACAGGGAGTAGTAACTTCGAAGGAAGGTTCTATCTGTAATTCTTTTTCAGGTAATAAAATAAGATACGGACCTTTTTGACAGTACTAGTACATGTTGTTTTCACAAAGTCTCCCTCCTCCTCCCCTTTTTTTCAAAGCGAATCCCTTTCAGTGTTGTATGCGCAAATGAAAGATACTACATAATGCTCTGAAAGACTTCAGTTCAGTCTTTATGATCCCATAAGCATATTTGAATTCCATTTCTTTTGTCACATTTACCTTTCATTAAGATAAAAAAAGATCCTGTGTAACGAGATGAAGTGATTTTCCTTTCTTTTTTTTCCCTAAGCAGTGCAGCAGGGTAAGATAATGATATCCTTAAGCATTCATTATGCCTTTATGCTGAAAATTTTGACTAGTCATTCTTGAACGAGAATGTATGCACATTTTCAGTGACAATTATTTTTAAGAATTTTCATTTCATCATAATAGCAAGAACTTTTTCAAGGTTGTTTGATTTTTTCAGATAAGTATAAACAACATGCAACGGGGTAAAAAAAACCATTACTCATCTTAAATTTCTGGAAAAAATCACTGGAAATCGAGTAGAAATAAAATGATAATTATTTAAAATATACATTTAGATAGAAGTTATTAATATTTGTTAAGTGTTATCATTCTCATAAGATTAACCTTTTCTATTTTGCTTTCTGAAATGGCTTTTGTTTTCGTTTCGGATAATTTTCAAAATCACAAATGACGTGTAACGGTTCGGATCACGATAACAAATCTGTGCTTCAGTTCAACTGAGCGATCACGATAACAAATCTGTGCTTCAGTTCAACTGAGGGCACGGGGCAGAAAATATCGTTGATTTTAATTTTCATTATTCTCATTATCCTCACATGGAATAAAAATGTGGTGAGCTATCTGAAAATTACGCGATTTATTGTCTGGCTGTACAGCTTGCACAAATTACTTTTTTTAAAAACGCATGGAAACGAAGGAGGTTATTCAGAACCTGTCAGTTTGGTTGATTTTAGAGGACAGGGTGGTGTTTCGAAAGGTGCGAGCACACAAGGCCCAGTGATTATGAGGGCCCCACGCCATTAACAGATTTTGCAATACGAAAATGAATTCCATTGATTTATTGAACGAAATAAGAATTTGCCGTCAAATTTTGCCTTCCAGGACACAATCTTACAATATTTATTTAAAAATTATTTATTTGAATTATATCCAAATTTTGTTTCTGCTCTAAAATTATGTTGACCTTACCTATTGCCGTCGCATCTGCAGAAAGATCCTTTTCCAAGATTAAAAATATTAAAAAATTATTGAGATGTAGCATTAGTGAAAAAGCGATTGATTTGCTTATCTATTTCACCTCTTGAATTCTTTTTAACCAAAAAACTAAATCTTGATGATATTATCAACGAATTTGTTATGGAACGTGTAAACATTAACCTAAAAATCTCATACTATAAACCTATTCTAGTAACTCGAATTTCAAATTGCATTTATGAAGCAATTATTTTTGTTATTTGATTTATTAACATATAATAGAATACAAAAAAAGAAAAATACAGAAAAAACAGAAGAAGTAAACAATAGCGATAACAATACACCTTCTTTTTCCAAAGGGATTATTTCCTATATTTCAGTTAATGGATAAATTCATTCCACAGGGGTATAATTTTTGACTATGTAGTCATACCCTTGACAGAAAATTAATCCATATTAAAACTTCGATGGCGAGTGGTCTTTGAAAAAGTTCGCCATTCGAGTTCTCTTCCATTTCTTCCATTTTAATTGTTTTTTCATTTATATTCTAATTGTTTTCTTTTATGTGTTCTAATTAATAGTATTGTTGATGCAATCACTGGATTCTGCTGCGTTGGACACGCAAAAAGATGTATTGTTATCGCTATTGTTTACTTCATCTGTTTCTTCTGTATTTTTCCTTTTTTTGGATTCTATTATCTGTATCCTATTTGTATTTTATTAGAAGTTGCTGCATATGCGCCATTTTGTCTAATACAAAATAGTTTAATTATTTTTTTAATTTTTAATATCTTTTGTTAAATTATATTAATTGTAACTATTGATTTATTAACGATTTTTTTGTGTGATTGAAATATTAACTTTATAAAAATAATTTAGTTATTTATCAATTTTATGTATTCCTTTAGACTTAACTGTACGAAATTGTGCAAGGCAAAAAATAGAAAGAAGCAATAAATTATTTTGTTGCATGAAATTTGTTTCAAGACCCCGCAAGTCAACTTTGCACCTGGCCCGCTTTTGCTCGAGCCGGCTCTGTTAGAGGGATACGAATAAACATTTCTAAGATCCGATCAACATCTCCCAGTGATGTGCTCGTTTTTCCATGCATAAAATTATATAAAGAATTATCCTTTTTCGACGAAGCGAAGTCGAACAACATTCTTCTGAAGAGACATTCTGTGTGCTAACGGATTCTGTTTCGAACCAGCGGGAGTGGTCTCCCCTAAACTTTCTCGTATACTCCTAACACAGGTAGAGAAAACTAGAATAATAAAAGACGTCAAATAAACTTCCGTCGCAAGTAAACCAAAGTTGGAACCACGCGTGGTTTGAAGGATCAAAACAAATTCAAATCCTCTGCTCATTCTTTTTCGCAACAGGACCTGGCGAGACTCCCTAAATGTTTGCTTCCTTACAAAATCACTCCAGAATTTGTTTCTGGCAAACTGCCAAGTTTCGGAGCGTCCCTTCCTTGCACAGGCATTGCCACTAGCAGGCATGCACAGGGAGTTAGTTTCAAAACTGAACAAGTATGCGATTATACAGACCGACAGACAGTCAACCCTTTGACGAATCCCAAAATTTTATACGGACCTACATTCATGACGATAAAACTGTGTTTAAAATTTTATCCATCTGGCTTTTCAAGTTTTTGAGTTATAGCGTTCGCATGACCCCGAACATACATACAGACAGACTTCCCGTTGACGGATTTTGTCCAAAATTTGATAGAAACCTACAAATTATGTTTAAAGACCACATACCAAATTTCATCCCCGTAGCTCTAATAGTTTTCGAGTTATCGTGTTCACAGACACACACACAGACACACACACAGACAGACATAATTCCAAAATTGTGTCATTCGGAATCAGGGAGGTCTAAAACGTGGAGATTCGTCAAAATCTCGAGTTCGAATTTTTTGACGATTACAATACTTTCTCTTTGTATACTTCGGATACGAGAAAGTAAAAAACACAATATAGGATGGTCATTGCTTTCTATGGTCGTATCACTTGTTTACTTTAAACCTCCATTTTTTACATCTCACCCACTGTCGGCTGAAAAGCCAAAAATACTGAAGGGAAAATCCATTCAATGTAAGTGCTATTCTGCCGCATTCCAGAAAACGGAATCGTGCTTCAACTGAAAAGTTTTGAGAAAAAAGTAAATGTAACACAATCGATGGTATTTGAGAAAAGAAATTACTTATTAAAGCACTGTTTCACTTTCTTAGTTTGAATGTATGACACTGGATAAATGTTAACATCAGTGTTTTATGAATTTCTTAATAAAAAATTCTACAAGCATGAGCGTTGAAACGTGACTTTTGAATAATATTATCCAAAATAAATTTTATTTTAAGTTATTCTGAGCGCCCTATATAATACTTTTCTTTATTTCTAATAGAACGGACATCAAGAAAATGGACACCGTCCTAGAAGACTTTCTTTGGTATCCTGTGCCAAATTTGAGACTCTTTTAAATAAGGCAGCCCAGGAGCAACTGGAAAAAGAAAAAGGGTCGAATTTGGATCCAACTGAAGAAGAGGTCAATCACTTTCATGTAAAACTTTGTTTTCACATTTTGTTTTAAAAGATTTGTTGACACTTTTCTATTGGGGGAATTCAAAATGATGTTGACAAAATGAAAGTTGACAGAGTACGATGTCACGACAACTTATGGCAAGCCAGACAAGATTGCTTCATTTGATTTCGCATATTTCTTTCAGTGTAGGTTGTTTTCCTAATGCGAGAGAAATTTCTGTTTCATTTCGTAAGACTTACATTGCATTACATGCAGACTTACATTGCATTACATGCAATGTAAGTCTTACGCAATAATGCAATCACAAATTACATTACATGCTGCAATCAGTGTTTGGCACGGAAAACAGTAACTACGCTGCATGCAGCCGTTATGAACTACAGCAAATAATAGAAAAAAAGTCTATACAGTTGGAACTGCAAATACAAAGCATATTTCTTAAATTTTATTTCCCTCCGTGACACGAGGCCGCGGTGGCCTAGTGGTAAGGTCTCGACCCCGGGACCGGGTTCCATTGAAGATCCGCCGTATATGGTGCCTGTTGCACGCTAAATCATACTTAGTGGCCAAGCGTCCTCCCGTTGGTGTGGCGCGTAAGTTTGGAGAGGGGGTGCCAGCTCAGGTGTCGTCCTCGTCATCTGACCGCTGTTCAAAATTACGAGGTCCGTCCCTAAATTGCCCTCGTGTTGCTTCAAAACGGGACGTTAACCTAACCCTCCGTGACACTTTTATAGTAGTACTACGTGGCTATTGCAATCACTGGGAATGTGTATTTAAAATGTTTTACATGGATTATTTCATTTTCTTGCACAGACAGCTCTGTAGTAGGAAGAGCTTGAAGGCAGTAGTATGTATCCGAGATACACCTGGATGTTTCGAGAAGGTCCTGCAGTATGAATACTGTGCATGTGACGGAACTTCTGCCAAAGACTTTGAGCCCTTCTCGTAATATAGTAGAGTTTCGTTATCCGACATTCCATTCCGACTTGCATTGTTTCTAAAGTAAGCAAGAGTAATAAATCGCAAAATGTCTTCTTATCTTTTAACCTTCTTTAGATGGGATGATTATGAAGTGGGTGTCAAAGTCAGGCCATCAATACACCAAGTCGGCTATACAGCTAGTGATGCTGGACACTCCAAGTCGATTAGATCACTGTGGCAGTGAGTGCCATTGTTAATTTTTCGTTAATTTTTTGCAAGTTTGTTTCTGGTTTCATAAGTCGAGTATCTTTTGTATTTTTCTATATGACTGCTTTATAATAACAACTAAAAAGAAACGAGTTGTTGTTTCAATGGACGAGAACAACGAACTAAAGTCAATGATTTTAAAATAACTCATGGAGATAATTATTGATCTACGGATGATGGAGGACTATTGATGACGAGTAATCTATTGATGTAGCCTTGAAATACATTAGAAAACACGAGGAAGCCTCAAATGCCTACGTAACGCTTTTCATGAGACGGCGTGATACAGCGCTTTGAAACCATCGATCTACAGGAAAGCAACTGTCGCAAACCTTGGAACAAACAGAAAACCTAACTGTTTTGATGTTATAGATTCATTTAATGGCATTTTCATTTTTTATTTAAGAATAGGCCCAGATGATCAGTACTTCGGTGTATAACTTCTCCTATTATCCGGCCCTTGTTAATCCTTCGTTAAAATTTTGCAAGTTTAATTCAATGGTTCTAAATACAGGATACCATGAAAACAACAAAATGTATTATATGATATATGGTGTTTTATTTGAATAGGACCCCTTCTCCTTATTATGCGACATCGACAATCCCTCTTACATTTGATAACTGAGAATAAACTACGTTATTGTTCTTATAAGAGAAACTTGAGTGTAAATAATCTTCAATTATCTTTTATTGATTGATTATTGCTTGTTATTCTTGCATTTTGTATTGTTTTAACCCTTCCCGGGGCAGTGGGCATAAAAGAGGACACCAACTTCAAAATTTTCTAAAAAATCCCAATCCACTTTGAAACCCGTAAAGATGCACGAAAATGCAGCTAATAGTACTCCTTTTAGAATGTAGATGGCAGCCCAATGAAATTCCGCTTTCGAATCGGAAATATCAGAGATAAAAGATGCGAAAATTCCTTGACTCGGAGATAGGAAATTTTTCAAGTTCTTGGCGTTTACAATTTTAGCAAATTTACTCAACAATTTTCCTCCAATATTCTTTTAAGTTTTACTTTATGACTTTCTTTAGGATTGAACAATATTTTTTGAGCGTATCATGGTGCCTGTATCTAAAGTGGTCATCATATGAGAGGGATGTCCCCAAAGGGGTATGACCCCCCTCGGAATGATGAAAGTTTAAAAAAAAAATTGTAGATTCTATTCTTGACAATAAACTAAACCCATTCATGATGTTTCTTCATTATATTGCAAAAAATTTAATGCCTTGCACCGGAAAGGGTTAAACATGTCCAGCGCCTCCGGAAGGAATTTGCGATCATATGCCCTATGCGGTATTTATTTGTTTCTCTGCACTTGATATGTCCTTTCATGTTATCGACGTTGTTCTGAATCATTTTTTTAATAAAATCTTACATCAACGCATCACATTTCCTTAGTTTATAATTATCAATAGAATTACTTAAGTGTCAAGACAATTCATTGAAATATTTCACTTTTTAAAATTTAGGTACTTCTTTTAAGCCAGTTTCCAAAAGATGATTCAAACTGTAGAACGCTTAACAGCCTAATATTTTCTGTGAAAAATTTGTCAACTTCGTTGCCATTTATTATAAGATGCATCGAGGTAAGATTTATGCTTTCATTATTTAATAACATTAAATTAAAAGACAGAAATACATGCAATAGCCCTAAATAAACATTTTATTATATTTAATGCTTACGCCCAGCATTAAATATAATAAAATGTTTAATGTTTTTCACGTTTTCATATACATATTTAGATATAATTATTACTATATGTTATAAGAAATGTCATTGTTTATGCTGATTTTCTTATTTAAATGATTATTTTTTTGAGAAAATATTAATGCACTTTCTGATGTTTTTTCGTTAATGTTAGCTATGAGATTTACGGTTGAGCTGGAGAATTTGATGATTTGATTTGTGTGATTTACATTATGAACGTTATCATTAGCGATGGCTATTTCTTTAGCAAAGATAATGTTAGTATTCCACTTTCGGAACTGGTTTCACTGGTAGTAAGTTCCGTGATGTTTATCACATCTTTTTTTCATAAGTGTATGATTCACGACAGGTGCGTAAACACTTTAAATCAGTGATTCTTAACATTTGGGTAGCCTTGTTTTAGGTTACTCAAAGGCAAGTAAATAAAGAGAAAAAAATTAGATGATTATTGAAACGGAGATAAGAAAAGATACCGTTTATTAACACAAAAATAAAATGACAGCCTTAAAAGTACATAGGTTATAAGAATCTAATATAAAAAAAAGCCTACAAGCCTTTTCTTGCACCACACTTTGACCACTTAGATTGACCTTAGTGGATCATTTTGGTGTCATTAGATTGGACAAACCCACACCACAACTGTAACATAAAAAAATGCGTTTGATACATTGAGTGAACTGTCTGGCCAAAACAAATTTTGTGTACATGTTACTGTGAAAGACCGAAACTGGACAATGTCGACTTTCACCGGTGAAAGTCGACATTCTCCAAATGTGAATGTTCACATTCACCGGTGACATTACTATGTGAATGTTGACATTCACCGGTGAAAGTCGACATTCTCCAAATTTCGGTCTTTCACGGTAACATATAGACAAAAATCTCATCTTAACAACATCGCAGCGAAAGAGAGTCAAACATTGCTAAGCATGCGCGTATCAAACAAATAGCGCAGAAAAGTATAGTCAAGCGTTGATAAGCGTCTTTTATATCGAATTGATATCAATTAATCGAAAATAATTCTTCAAATTAAAGGTGTGTACCAATTTGTCTGATGTTATGTTTCCAAAATGTGACCAAACAGTGGCAAAATGTTCAAGCCTGATACTTTGCATGTTGTGTTTCTGGTACTATGAAAGCGTACTATACAAAGTTTTTTGTCAAACATAATTTGAACTGCTGTGTACTGTCTTCACTTTTTTCTGCTTACTCTTTTGTTTGTTGAAAGAATTCTCAAACATCTTGCATATAAAATGTGTCAGAAAAAAATTACAAATTCATGTCAGGACATTCATAAATTTTCATGATTTATCTTTGGCTGCAAACTGTGAGCATTATATATATATCTCTGTCGTGACATCTTGTTCATGAGAAATCTTTAAGAATCGCTAAAACTTTACTTTTGGAAAAAATTTTAAGTTGAAATAGACGTTTGCAGTTCTGTCAAAAAATATCGGCTTTAAAATATGCTGATAGGTAGTTGCTTAAAAACAATCAACGAGAAAAAATAGAAAACATTTTAAAAGGAATGAAAATTTAAACTTAAAACAAGAATCAAAAAATATTTTTATTCATACACAATAATATTTAAAGAGTAAAATTTAGGAAAAAAATAAATTGAAGACAATGTTTAAGAAGCGCGCAATTGAAGCAGCAAAACAAAAAACAGAAAACAAAGGAAATCAAGAATCATACCAAGATAGCCAAAAATAAAGAAAGAAAAATAATCTCAGAGTTAATCAAATACAGCCAAAAACAAAACAAGGAATACATTCTAGTCCACTTTTTCAAGGGCTAAGAACTTTTCGAGATGGATTCAAAATTCCTTGTTTTGTTTTTGGTTGTGCTCGATTAACTCTGAGTTTATTTTTATCAATTTCTTTCTTTATTTTTGGCTATCTTTGTATGATTCTTGATTTCCTGATAGGTAATTGATGTTCTGAACAAGTTGTATTTTTGTGATGTTTATTTTTTGAAAGTTTTCCTTTCTTATATGACACTTTTTCTAATTGTAGAATCAAAATGGTCATATTGAGCGTTTGGAAACGCGACCATCTAAGAAAAACGAATTCTCATTTGACATTCTGATAACAGTCGCACTGACGAAGAATGAGCTGCTGAATATTATTGCATCGCTACAACAAATAGGTGACGTTATTCTGCTTGGTGTTCCTCCTAAAAATAGACAGAATTATAAAGGTATGTTGCATATAAGAAATTTAGATTTTGAATTAGTTGACAATTTGACTGAAAACCAGGACCCCCTTTTTCACTTCAGAGTGGGGTAGCAATATCAGACATGCAGCAAAACAATTTTACTGTTAAGAGAAGCAGCTCTGGCTCTGACGAGTTGATTAAGAAAACCTGTCCCTGACGAGCTGTCAGATGTGGTGTAAGAATTCTTTGATCTTAGGCCACTTTTCTTATAAGTTAGGAGATGGATGTGAATCAAAGTTCGCCAGATCTGGCTGCGTTTCGCTCCTTCATAGCACCCAATTAAAGATATATCAATAGTGAAAAGTAGGAAAAAATGCAACACCTTCAACACAATCGTATTTATTACAATCCTATTATTTGTTGTCGACCCGCTATCGCTTTCACACTTTTCTGAATCTCAACAAATGCATTCATCTGTCTCAAGTCGAAGGTCAGCCGCCAACTCGTCAGAGTCACGCTAAAGCTGAATCATAGTGTGCATAAATATAATTATTTCTATATATCGTCGCTTAACAAGCAACACCACCTATCTCAATTTTTTGAAATTTCAATGAAGAAGCTTGAAATAAATTTTTCGCAACCAACAACGAATATTTCTAAATTTTTTTCACGTCTGGTTGGAACATGTGATCTCTTGTCCATAGAGGATCTTAAAAAAATTCAGAAATATTCGTTATTGGTTGGGAAAAATTGAATTGAATCTTCCTTTTTGAAATTTCAAAAAATTGAGACAGGTGGTGTTGCTGGTTAACTGACGATATAATGATTTCGTAATTTGACTGGACGATTCAAGAAATCACTAGCTAATTAAAAATACCCTCGATCAGAAATATGCATTACTCAGAAGTATGTATTTTCATTCAGAATGTTCGTTCAATTTATTGAATGAACGCTATGAGTTTCGATTACGTGATAATAATGATATTGACGAAAAATAATTTCCTACTAGCTGTGTGGCCCGGCGTTGTACGGGCTATGACGAATAATAGGATATTCCCGGGCGGAGAGAAGTGAGGTCACGTGAGACCTTGGGAACCATATATTTTCATATGCCCCGCCTCTGTTTTTCTCTACAATCAACAAATATTGTCACTTACTTTCCCTAACAAACGTTACGAAGTTAAACACTTTAATACAAAAAAGAAAGAAAAAAAGCATGAAAATTATTTTTTCCATTGTTAACAAACCCAAACACAGAAGCTCGCTCAAAAAGAAATACCAACTTCCGTTAGATAAATAAAAAAAATGCAACACCGGATGCGAAAACTAATAATAGGGAAATAAAGAAACCGCCGTGAATGAATTCCCCATGTTGTCAATAGATGGCAGCACGTGAATTCATTCATTTTGACGTTTTTAATTAATATCTTTTTAACTAATTACAATTTCGGAATTTAAATAGTCGAAATGGATTCCTTGGATTATTTTCCATATTTTGGTACTTACGGCTAGTTTCAGGATTCAGTGGTTCGTGAGAAGATAGAAGGACATAGATACATATGTTTGTTTACCTTCGAATTTTAATAGGATAGATTGAACGAAAAAGACATCGATCTGGAGAATATAATGTTTCTATTATTAATTTTTCATCTTTCTTTAAATTGAGTGATTGAAAAATATAAATCTTTCGTTATAAATTTTGATGACATATCGTACGAGAAAACCTTCTAGAAACTTATTTAAATTAATCTAACCGATTATATGTCATTAAAATTAATTTTATTACAGTGGCGGCTCGTGTTATGTAATCTTGGGGTGCTGTCCTGTGCAGTAATGCAAATTTTAACCACTTACATTTTTTGGCTTCTTTTCATTAATTTTAAGTAGTTTTGTATTTAATGAATAATTAATAACATCTTTTTTTCAAATAGGCAAGTATTTTAACAATTTAATTTTAATAAAAAATTTAAGCTCTAAATTTGTTTTTCAGTTCCGTTTTCCGTATGCCTTACTACATTTTAAAAAATTAACATTAAAATGACAGTATAGTACAGAAATAAAATAATTTACTTATTAATTAACGAGAAAAATTTTATTATAAAACTAATATAAACAGAAGCGTAAGCGAATATTATTCATTAGTATCACTAAAAATTACTTAAAAATAAAATCTATTTTTTTCAGCGAAAGAACAAAAACATTAATCTTGATGCTTTACGACGATTAAAAAATTTTGTATCCATTGAAATCAAAAGCGCTACATATAATCGTATCCCGATTCATATTGTGTGCGTCAGAAAATATTTTATTCTTTTTTTACTGTCAGAAAGCTGAGTTCGGGCTTCGATGTATTATGTAGTAACGGGAATTGCCAAGAGGAGAAAATAAAATTATTTATTTATTCTATTACATCTACCTAAAGGTGGACTGCTATAATTTAAATTGGGAATATACTTATCAATATTCTTAACTAAATCTTAATTTATCTAATCTTAATTTGGGATTATGAATCATGATCCCTAATAGAAAGAATAATAGGATTCACGAAAATTTTGAAAATATATTTGTATCACGAAAAATTTCTATTATGTATTTCATCAGCATTTATAACTAAAAATCATCAAAAATATCTTTTGGATTGCAAGAAATTTCATTACTATTAATTAAATTAAATTTTTACTTATCATTAATTATCTTTCATTTCTTTTTTTTTCAAAGTTTTAGAACGCGAAAAAATTTTCAATGCGAGAAAACGTTTAAAACTCCGTTCCTAATGTCACGGGAACAGTCGATTTTCACAGTACCTTTTCAGCTTAAGAACATGGTAGGGAAAGCCTGCGTAGTGTCACTGCACAGACGGGATTCCGAGCTGAAAGTATCCACAGTTCCCGTTTGAATTGTCACTTTCTCCTTCGCTCTTCTTCTTCGGGTAGTGAAAAAATAAGACTTAGAATCTCGTTTTTTGCGTACGTTTTTCTTCGCATTTCATTTGAATATCGTAATTGTTGAATACAAAATTACGTTATATTGTTGATAAATTTAAGTATTAAATGTGAAATAAAATAAATTGATTAAATTTACACAATGGGAAAAGTTGGGAGTGTTGCAGTACCGCAGTCCCTACATACGAGCCGCCCCTGAATTTTATTATTAAAAAACTAAGTCAAATTAAAGTTCTGGCTTTTCATATAGATAGCACCCTTTTTCAAGAAAATCAGGTTTGTTGAGAAAATAAATTATATAGCGCTTGTAAATGTAAGAAATAATGCTTTAAATTTGGAATACGTTATTTAGATTATTTGTAACTTGCCTTTAAATCTCATTGCAGCTATCTGGTTTCCGAAGCATATAAGTGAACTGGATAAATGTACTGATGTTCTAACACAGCTTGAACTATATCTTGATACTGGCCATCCGGTAAGACTGTATCCGTTTTCCTTTTATAATTTAAATTAAGTCATTTGGTGAACAACAGATGGATTTCTAATACTGATTATAAGCGAATTTTAGAACTGAAAAATGATATTCTTTAAAACTGTTCACGTTTAGATACGTTGAATTAAAAACACAATTGGAATTCGCTTTCGTAATATTTTATGTCTTTTAGCATGCACTTAACTAGTTTGTTAACCCTCCTAGGGATGTGGTCTAGACCACTTATTTCAGAATATTTTTAGGTGGTCTCTATTAGTAAAATTGTATTTCCTAATATGTAATAAAGACAGCAGATGGCAGCCGAGTTATAGTCTTCTATTCTTATGGATTTATAAGCTAGTTAACTTCGTTTTCAAGAAGAAAAGTAAATTTATCTTTTTATTGCAGAAACAAGAAACCAGATTTGTTATATGATAATATAAAAAATTTATTTCACTCATTTAGCTTCTCAAATGCATTAAACAGCATGAATTTATAAAATTTGAAATAAAATGTATTCAGGGTATATCTTGTATGTATAAAAGGCAAATAGCACTGACTCACTCATCACAAAATCTCCTAAACCATTAGGGCCAGAAACTTGAAATTCGGCAGATGTTTACGTCTTAGGTAGTAGGTGCTCACTAAGAAAGCATTTTTTGAAATTTTAATTAGAATTTTTATTAACTAAAAATTACCCTAATTTTTAAAGTTTACAGAAATAACTTCGGAGTATATAATCGCACAAAAACTATTTTTGTATCCTATTAAAATTCAAAAAATTAGCTTCTCAATGACACCGAATTCATATTCATGAGGCATTTTCTTCCGTAGAAAAATTGCAAAATTTAATATGCTTTCATAATTATAAATGAAATAATTAATAAAGATTTTAATTTAGTTCAACCAAGTTTTAATTCTTTTTACTTGATCTGATTTAGCTAAGCTATGTTGGGAAAGCATAGATTATTTTATAAAAGTCATTTTGTCAGAACATAAGAACAGATATATCTAGATATGCCTACCATTAGTATAAGATAAAATATATCTGAATGATTGCGATGATGCGCTGTAAGAAAATTATCATCAAATTTGTTACGATAAAAATCAGGGAGTAAAGTTACAAGGTCAGTTTGAAGAGTTCAGAGACAATTTATGATCTTCACTTTCACATTTGTTCAAAAATCAATTAATTAAAAAAAATTCTGCCTTAGAAGGTATTGAAAATCTTTATGTTAATCGCATTTAACCCTCGGTTTGTCTCAATAATTTTAATCCTTAAATACTCGCAAGGTATCTTGCGGATATAAAATATATTCTACGCGTTCGTTCGGTTTTGATAATTTTTCCTTTAAAATTAAAATAATCAGTCCTAATGAGAATACAAATGAGTATTCTGTAAGAAAAACTCAAGCCGAAATGCCTTAAAAGCAGCTAATAGATGCAGACTGCATGCGTATCTATTAGATATTGCGACTAACGGAGGGTTGAAATAAAGAATCCTGTCAGAACAACCACCAAATCGGCCAAGAATCTGAAATCAAGACCATTCCATTTAGAAATGACCCTTACAAGTCCTTAACACGATCCGTGCGAAGCCGTTTTTGCTCGACTTTTCAATGATGCCATTTGATGTTCCGACTAATTAGATGATAGATTTTTGAAGATTGACACATTAAACACAACATTTCTTTATATCGTAGTTATCACATAGTAGAATACCATTCACGGTACACGTGGCGCTGCGATCAGTTTTGACTTTTCGATTAGTTTGTACCATTATTGCGTACCATCGATAGTACATGTAGCCTGAATGGAAAGTTTAGAATGTACCATCCATGGTACACGTGGCACGGAACGTGTTAAACGTAGTACGGACATGCCATTTTGTTTGTTGATTTTTTCAAAATGCTGACTAAGTCTTTTCTCTGAACTGTGTACAGAAATGTACAGAATCTGTGGAATATACAGGGTGTCCCAAAAAGATCCGCACAACCTCAAACTTTTTTTTAAGAATAGGTCTATAACACAAAAATGTTTGCAGCTATAGACAGAACAACTTAAAAAGTTTTTTACAGTCTGTTTTTGGTCATAAATGACGTTGCACAACACATAAAAACTGATTTATTCAAAATGGCGTCTCCCGAAAAAAAAGCGCAATGTGTTGCGTGGTTTATCGAGACAAAATCCGATATTCAAACCCTACGAAATTTTCGAACGAAGTACGGAGAAACACCGCCATCTAGTTCAATCATTCGTGAGTGATATCACAAATTTATGACAGCGGGAGATGTCAATCATAGAAAAGGGTATGTTCGTCCTAGCATTAGTGCCCATTGAGTAGAACGAGTACGTGAAACATTTTCTCGGAGCCGTACCAAATCAATTCGAAGGGCAGCCCAGGGGCTGAATATGACAAGATACACGATACACAGACTGTGACACGAAAGGTTATGACTCTCTGCATAGAAAGTTCAGATGCTACACGCCTATAAATCGGATGATTATTCAAAACGTTTTTAATTTTCTGTTGATATTCTACATCGTGTGGAGAGTGATGAACATTTTCTGAATCGGATTATGTTTTCCGACAAATCAACGTTCCATGTTTCAGGAATGGCAAATAAACATCAAGTTCGAATTTGGGACTCAGAAAAACCAAACGTCGTGCAGGAAGTCGAACGGAGCAGTGAAAATATAAATGTTTGATGTGGATTGCTTCATGAACGCGTCATTGGCCCCATTTTTTTCTCGGAAATGACCGTTACTGCAGATACCCAATTAGATATTCTCGAGATTTATGCATTCCCAGAGCTAGAAGAAATTCAGCCAAAGCGCTCCTCCTCATTGGACATAAACAGTTCGCAATTCGCTGAATCATTCCTTATCTTCCCACAGCGTTGGATTGGCAGAAATTGCTGCATACCATGGCCGCCAGAGTCGCCGGACATTACTCCACTATCCTTTTACTTCTGGAGTTATTTGAAAGATGTTGTGCACCACCGAACAAAAGTTCACAATGTTTTCGGAATGATAAGCAAAGGATCCAATCCGCTATAGAAAATGTTGATCAAGGAATGCTGCAACGTTCCTATATAGAATTAGAATATCGTCTTGACATTATTTGTGCTACAGAAGGGATCTCATGTGGAACTTTAGTAAAACGGTAAAAGAAACTTTTTGTGGCGTTCTGTCCATAGTTGCAAAAAGTTTTGTTGTAGACCTATTATATTTTTAAATAAAAGTTTGAAGTTGTTTGGGACAACCAGTAATTCCGCTCGTAATTTTAACGAAAATGTTGTTGTCAATTCAACAGTAATAAGATGTTTCAGAGATAAGAGGATGGAAAATAACATGTAAAAATGACTTATTCTTTGTATGTATTTTCCTTATCTTATCAACATCGTTCCCAAAATTTGTAAATACTCTCCGTCTAAATTGAATTTTTTTTTCACAGTTCTAACTTTGGCAAAGCGATACTTTCTATGTTGAATATTTCGTGCATATATCGCACTTTATTATCTATTATTTTGTACAGTTGATTGACTAATATATTAAGTTCTATATTATACAGTATATCGAAGAGACAAACAGAGAAATAAGCAAACTTTTCTACATTTTATTTGACAGGGATTTAGTGATGTCGTATATAGAGCTCGAAGACAAGAAATAGCAGAAATTTCTTTCAAATATAAATAGTAAGTAAAAACTTCTTGCAATTTGTAATAAACCTTTTGGTAACTAATTCATAGAAATGATTAAAAATATTCTTATTTTATGCTTCTATAATTTATTCTCTAAGATTAAGAGCAGTTTTTGCAATTTCTTTATATGTTAATTCAAAATGTTTTTCTAAATTTTACGTTTGATTGAATTTAACATAACGAATTTTATTTGAACAATTAGAATTAAAGTGAACCAAACCATTGAACAATATATATTTTTGAAATAGAGGCGGGAAAATCCTTTACGGGAGAAATGCAGTTATGAGGACTAAAAGATATTCTTGATTTTAAATCTGCCATTATTACCTTTATACTAGCTGTCCTCAAAATGTATACATACTTTAAAAAATTTTACAGAATCAATTAATGCAATAACTTTTCATTTTTTTTATAAAATTCCAATTTTTTGCATAATGAACTCATTTTCATAAATTAAATTTGCTCTATTAAACTTCATAAATACTATTAATGGGCAACTGATAATACTCCTTTGTCATTAGAATTCCATGTAAACTTATCAGGTGATAACTGTGTATTATGGTTTGTCAGCGTTTGGATTATTTGGAGCTTTCTTCTTCGAGAAAACACTGCGTGATGAATTTTTCCCGAACTAATGACATAAATGTGTAATGCCATTCATTCAAGAGACATCTTGGAATAAAAATTTGTCTTGATGAAACTTTGGTAAAATGATGGTTAGCGTGAGGGACGGTATTAAGTTCCCTCTACACTCACCGGATATAATCTCCGATAGGTTTCTATTTGTGGGAACAAATGAAACATAATATTTGTAGTTCAAGCCCAGCTACTATCAACGAGTTGAGAGCAACCATTGAAGGAGAATGCTCTCAAATAACAATTGATATACTTAGGGAAAGATTAAAGTTCCATTCGTCGACGTTATAATAAGTACTAGGAAACGAAGTGACAATAATTCGAACACTTCCTATAATTAAATTGTGCTGCGTTTGGATAAAATTATTTGAGTTACGAAATTCTGAATTTTGCTACAAACTGTTTATGCAATAATTATTCAAAATATGTGAGCATTTTTGGAATACCTGGTATATTTTGAAATAGCTTGTTTCGAGAGCTGTATAGGTACATTTAAACAGTTCTTTGAGTTATACCATAAATAAAGAGGCATCCTTTTCAAACTTACTGCTAATAATTGTTAGTAAAATTTGAACCTTGAATTTAATGTGTAATATATTGTAATAAATGTATATTTTGTTACTATTTAGATATTTGTTTTAGTTTCATGCAATTTCATTTTGGAAATGTGATATTAATTTTTTACAGTGGTCAAACTATTCCTACCGTAGATTACACGCAAGACGAAATTAAAACTTGGTGAGTTAAAGAATTCCCACCATTTTTGTAATTATTTACTAAGAAAACAATTACGTAGAACAAAAATGGTAACGATATAAACGCCTCTATTTTCATACTTAAAAAATTGAATTTTTCAAATAATACAATTTCAATAAATAAAACTTTAGTTCATTTTCTACAGTTTTTATTAAATAATGAAAAACTCAAAAAACTACACTGAAATAAGAAAATATCAGTTCAAAGTTTAAAAAATTGCTATTTGAAAAAATATAAGTTTAAACAGAGAATTTAATCGTATGGAATTCCTGACATCACTCCACCATATTCGCCAGTAAATTGGCTGATTATAGCACATGTTATCCTTAATTTTAACAAATATTACATAAAAGTTAAAAGATATTAATTCTTGAAAACAGTTTAAGTTGTGATGAATACTAGTACAATTCTAGCTGCCATCTAGAATGTTTTCGATTAATATTCAAATGCAACACAAATTGACAGCATACAGGATGCTGCTCTCATTCGTTTCATTGGTGAATGAGTCATGAGTATTTATCAACGTTTTAGGGTGATTTGTGCAGCCCCATTCTTTGCGAAATATGAAAATTAATTGCACCAAATATCGAATGTTAGTGTTTGGAAATAAATTTATTCAAATATTTTATGATAGTTAAATATATTAGGATCACATTCTAGATTGTTTGACTGAGCCTAATATGCCAACTGCTCTATACTTCACGTTTTCTTTGATTTTAGACACACTTTTGTAGCGAATCTAATGGATTATGAAAACAATCAACTTTTGTGCTTGTCTCATATTCGTTTAAACTACCAGATTAATTAAAACTCCTCTCATTTTTTTTGTAATTTCTTGTATGCGAGATATACCAAGGGAAAACATTGTGATCGTCAAAATATTCGACCTCAAAACTTTTGCTG
>BGPR01007043.1:52822-66064 GCA_013235015.1 Araneus ventricosus | reverse complement strand
TAGAACATCAGTATAATCAGGACAAGTAGAACATCAGTATAATCAGGCCAAGTAGAACATCAGTGTAATCAAGACAGGTAGAACATCAGTATAATCAGGACAAGTCGAGCATCGGTATAATCAGGACAAGTGAACATCAGTATAATCAGGACAAGTAGAACATCAATATAATCAAGACAAGTAGAACATCAGTATAATCAGGACAAGTCGAGCATCGGTATAATCAGGACAAGTGAACATCAGTATAATCAGGACAAGTAGAACATCAATATAATCAGGCCAAGTAGAACATCAGTATAATCAGGAAAAGTAGAATATCAGTATAATCAGGACAAGTAGAACATCAGTGTAATCAAGACAAGTAGAACATCAGTATAATCAGGACAAGTCGAACATCAGTATATTCAGGACAAGTCGAACATCAGGATCTGACACAAGGCATTCCATGTTTCAAATTTTTCTGTTAGAACAAAACCAAGCTATTAGGAACCATAAACATATGACTCTAAAAATTTATTTAATCTACCATTATCCTCTAATCTATATTATGCATTATAATAAATAGTCGCTACAAAAGAAATGAATTTTTTAAAGCAAATTTTTTAATTCTAATGCCAATGTTAAATTAACAATTCCAAGCTTCGCGTAATATTTGCTGCATTTACTTATTTAGTAAATGTAAACTTATTTATCCCAACATATTTTTTAATAATGCCGATGTAGAACTAATATTTTCTAAATATATATTTCATAATTTTAAGTTCACAATATATTATGCATTCACTGCAAGAAAAGAAAAGGGTCGCTGTGACCTAGTTGGAAGGTCTCGGCTTCGAGTCCAGAGGGTTTCTGATTCGAAACCACACACATAATCCATGATGAGTTTGGGAATGATATGAGTGGAATAGAGAAAGAGTAAGTCACCTCTTACTTAATTTTTTTAAAAGTATTTATGAGTAGAAAATAAGGTTCAAAATTCCGAGGTCCCAAAATAGCTTTCGCGTTACTTTAATGAGTGACATTGTTGTAGCTAAACAGACGAACATGCAAGAAAAGAAACTCATTACTTCAATATATTTATAAAGCAAATATAAATTATAAATCTCAAACTTTCCGCATGCGGAAATTTATTAAATTTATTATAAAATTATGAAATGTCAAGGAATATTTTAAAAGCATTAGCAATAATCTGAAAATACTTCAACCTGAAATTTAGAAATATGTATATTAAATATATATTAAGTATTCATCGAATACTAATTCTCTTTGATAATGTTGTCAAATTAGCTGCATTTAGTAATTCTGAATTCAATGCGACTATATTTAAATGACCGTGATATTTCAGATACGACCTGTTTGCATGAAAATATTCTACTCATTGAAAGCATTAAATATTTATTTGTTGGGCATTCCTATACCTTCTTTGATTGTATCTACTAAAATTTGTTATATTAATAATTTTGGGTTAGAAATTTAACATATTCGGACAAGAACGTTTAGCATTCAAATTATTTTTTCATTCTTTTAAACACAGAATCGTTCTTCTCTAGTGCCAGACATAAAATTTTATTTATTTTAGATAGTACGCTAAGTAGGGTAGACCGGGGCTAGATCGGCATAGTGGTACCTTGGGTCAATCGCGATATTTTTAATAGTTTTCGGTATTTAACGCTGCCACTCCAGACAAGTGTGTATTATCCCGCCTTCCTTCTTCCACATCAGCGTCATTGAAGAAGTAGCGTTCATTAAAGAACCAGCGAAAATTTTTTAATTTGTTCTGAACTGAGTAAATTTCCTCACTTATGAATAATCGTTTTTTTCTTTGCTTATAAATTATAATTTCCATTTTGACAAATAATATTAAGAAAGACAATTTTTTTGTTACTTTTGGACTTGTTTGCTTATCGAAATGCTTTCAGAATAAATCTCTACACTCATGAGAAACAAAAATGGCGATATGGGGCGAATTGGGCCATTTCACATGGGGCACGTTGATCCGCACTGCTACACAGGGTTTATCAGGATGTGCGTTATAAAAATATCTCTGAATATGTGGGGTGGAATTGTACCTGATTTATTATGCAAGATACTTGTTATGAAAAACCATGCGGACTCAATTTTGATTACAATTAAACAATACTATTTGACGATGACCATAAAATCTGTATCTCAGTTTGTATTGAATAAAAATGCACAAAATTTGTATATAATACACATGTTGTGGTACATTACATGTACATTAATAAAGTATTAATTAATTTACTTAAATTAATAAAGTATAATAATATAGAAGAATGTTTTGTAATAGTCGCTTCATGTTAGTCGTGGCTCAACTTACCCCGCATTCGGGTCAGGTTGGGCCAATCGACTTGGTGTGAGTTTTAGATTTTAAATTAATACTGATAGTTACTGTATTCAAATGTTACTATGACGAATTATTTCTGAAGTTTCACTAATAGTGTCAGCTTAAAAAGCTTTTTAAAATTTTAGATTTCCTTTTTTTAAAAAGTCTTAAAAGAAAAAACGGCCCAACTAGCCCCGGTCTACCCTAAATGTTATAGGTGAAGTGAAACTAAACTATTATTGGAATAGGAGATAGATACTGAGCCGTAAACATCTGCTTGTAATAACATTTTTATGTTATCTGACTACAGGTGTTATGCTTTAATTTCATGTCACAACCGGGGATTTAAATAAATCTGCGAAAACTAGAGTAAAGGAAGTAATTACAGAAGCAATCCTCAAAATCTAAATCCTAAGTTATTGTTAAGATTTAAATTGGATCTAAGCTTAACGAACACCACAAATAAATTAATTATAGAAATATCGCTAAGTATTAGAAGATAAAGTTGTTATTCCAGGGTGGTAGAATTTAATTATAAGGTAGAAACAGAACTGATTTTATATACAGGGTTCCCACTTAAATAAGGGCCACCCCCCTTAACTTCAGAAGGACGACAGCTTTAGTCATGAAAGTAATGTCTAGGTATAGTAAAACGTCTATGCGCTATGCGATGAGATGACTTACAACACCACCTGGTGGAAAATGTCGGAATTAGCATTCTTACCTCTAAAACTGTACCAAGTAGCGGAACATTTCCAATTACAAAGTTGTAGAGCGCAATCGATTCAGTACAAAAAGACACCTTGCGCACATTAATACGAAGAACAGAACGCTTAAAATGCACATTTGTTTGTTCTCGATTTCCGAAACTGTGACGTCACAAAACGGCATGAAAGAGAAAAACAATTAGTTATCACCTGATACCTTTATTTTCAGTGTTCAAAGTGCTCTCCGTCGTCTACAATAAGGATTTTAGCCCTTGCTTGAATTTCACTTTGCACACGTTTTAGCATACTGTTCTTGCGCCAGCACAAGCCACAGTAATACGTCACCGAAAGTCTTGCAATGTTGGCGGAAAGGTCGCACACACCTGTTTTCTGAGTTATTCCCACAGGTAAGTATAATAGGGTAATTTTTTGTTCTAAAAATGACATTTTATCCTTTTGTTCATCGCTTGTGACGTCACAATTTTGGATAATGCGAACAAACAAATGTGCGTTTTAAGCGTTCTGTTCTTCATTTTAATGTTCGCATGGTGTCTTTTCACACTAAATAGATAACGGTCTACAACGCTGTAATTGACATTTTCCCTCTATTTTGTACCGTTATCGAGATAAAAACGCTAACTCCGAATTTTGCAACCAGGTGGCGTTCTAAGTTGTCTCATCGCATAGCGCGTAGACGTTTTAGTATACCTAGACTCAACTTTCATGACTAAAGCTGTCGTCGTTCTGAAGTTAAGGGGGGGGGATATTTAAGTGGGAACCCTGTAGGTTAGTCTCATTTTGAATTTAGTATAAACATATATCTGAAGCAAGTTGAAATTTATTACGATGAAATATTTCTCCAGGATGTTTCGTATTTTCCAATTACTACGGTAAGGCATTATGCTGAAAACTGTTTCCCATACTCTGTTGTATTCATATTTTATATTGTTTGTAGTGAAAAATATCCTTCTTAAAAATTCTTAATTCCTTGAAATAGTATTTTTTCCGTGGCATTTCATCTATTTTTGATGTTTAATAGATAATTATATAAATAAATAATTATCTGTCTCAAGTCCTCCAGTTGATAATATGTTGGATGCCTATTCATTGCATTGAGGTATTTACTACCATGTGTCACTGTATCAACGATAGTGTGACGAATGTGTTTAGACAAGCGTAAATCACTTCATGGGTGATCGAAAGATAATGCGATTTTATTTTGAAACATCATGAAAAGAGAAAAAAATTCTCTTTCTCCTTCAAAAACCTAGTTTTGAAACGATATTTGAGATTTGGTCAAGTACGTATTCTAAAGATGAAGTGTAGTGTCTTATTTCAAAGTGCTTTAATCAAGTGTTATTTAGTTTTTGAATAGATATTAAGTAGGTTATTGATGCCATGATAATCTAGAAATTGTGGTTAGAATTGGGGAAAATATGCACTTCAAAATGAACACAATTCTTAAATAGCTATCTATAGTCCTGATGTTCAAAAAAGAGACGAGTTACAGTTTCGCTATCTGAATCTTATCATAGCATTTGCTTAATAGACCAAGAGACGTTAAAACGTTGCGAGACAACTATGATGAATCGCTTTCATTTAAACCATATGTTTTTCGCTAAAACTATAGATAGACTTTAGCAGAACGTATTTTACTTTCCGGTTTTGTTGTTTACATGCTGGTTTCATGAGATTTCATAAATAACAAAGAATCTCAGAATGATCGATATTTGTTATTTGTGACTAGAAAAGTTTTCATCAAACGGAAGAAAAAGGAAGAGTGCAGTAACAGACCAGAAGAATGATGAGCCACGTCACTCTCCCACTACTTGAAATTCATTAGAATTCATGAAATATCCAATTTCATCCAACTCTTCATTTCCTTTTTTTATTGCAAATCCTTCGACCTTCTCCTCATTTCATCGACTTAAAAATAAAATGGGGCCAGGCATTATCGAAAACATCTCCACCTTGATGACGTAGCAAGAAAACAAAGGACTAGAAGAAAGACAGAAAGGAAAAGTATCCCGAAATTGCTTTGTTCCCTGTCAACATTCAGAAGAAGAAGAAAGGCCACCTCTCTCTCCCTGTCTGTCTCTCCTGCGTGTAGTATTTGGATGGGGGGATCAAGATCTTTCACCTCGCCCGGTGGTTCGAGCCAAGAGAGGATCTGACAGCAGGGAATGGGATCAACGAAGTTCAATTGTCACATCATCCAAGTCCTCTCGCTCGGTGCGGGAAACAAACAGACGGACTGGTTTTGATAGCATTGCTGGCTATTACTTCTTTCGGGCCAGGGAATATTGCATGTCTCCGGTATTGACTTCCATTTATGATATTTTTTTGCCTTCTCCCTTCCTCGTGATCCTGGATCCATGTGACGTGTCATTTTCTGTCATTCGTCTGTGTTGAAGTTCATTTCGTGTGTTTGCTCCTAATCCAGCTGTCACGAGGCGCGCTGTTGCTGTTCGCTTCATTCTTTTTTTCATCTAAAGATGACTCTTTCCAGTGTGTTTCTTATTTGTTGATAAATTGGAGTGATGAAGAATAAATTGGGGTGGACTTATTTCTTTGGGTGATAGATCGTTAGAATGAGGTGTTTGAGAAAGAAAAGCACACGAACAAAATAGGTATGATTTGGAGGCTTGTAAGATTCTTTTCGGGATTGGGACGATCTTTCAACTTAGGGATATTAATAAACAATGTGATTTATTTCATTTTGTAAATGTTTAATCAACTAAGACTAGAAGGCATGATGAATAAATACCATATATTAAATTGCTTATAGGTTTGTAAGGTGTCTATTTTATAAAAATGAAAATGGCATTTTAGATCTACACGCTGGCTACCATTGTCAACTATGCAGTTCCGCAATGGCCTAGTAGTAAGGTCTCGGCCCTGGGGCCACACGGTTCCAGGTTCGAAAGCCGATTCCACTGAAGATCCGTCATGTATGCGGTCTTGTTGCACGTTAAATCATACGAAATTAGCCAAACGCCCTCCCGCTGGTGTGGTGTGGAAATTTGGACAGGGAGTTCCAGCTCAGGTGTCATCTTCGTCATTTGACCTCTATTCAAAATTACGCGATCTGTCCCGAAGTCGTACGCGTGTTGTTTCATAACGGGACGTTAATAAAACTAAATTAAAATAAGCTTTTCAAATATACTTTGAAAAATAGTTGTATCCATTTATTTGACATCAGATTAGTCTGAGGCAAAAAACAGTACTGCAGGGACTCGCATGTGAGCTTTACGGCACAGATTGAATCATGAATAATTCTCGACGATAATAAAATTCATAATAATTTCATTCTAAGATCAGTGACCCACAACAAAACATTTTTGTAAGAGAAAAGTTTTGCTAAAGCATGCAATTATTCAAATATAAATAGTTTCCAATCTTCAATGAGCTTAAAAAAATTTTACTATGGAAAAGCATTCTTACAAACTAATTACCCTTCTAAAAATACTTATTTATATATAAAATATTTGTTGATGTTCTTATATGTTAATACTTCAAATAAAAATGTCTTGTTTTTAGATTGCACATTTTGTTGTGTTATAAATCATCGGCATTTGAACTGGGCCTTTTCATACAATTATTCGAGAAAAATATCCTTTACTACTTCATGTAAGGAACTAGCATAATTAGAAAATTGGAAAGTACTTTATTGATAGTATGTGTTCTGCTGGAAAAACGTCTTTAAGAAATGTCCGTTAAAAGATATATTAATCATTCATGTCGATCCCAATTATATAATTATATGCGAATTATTTTTTTTATAATATTCACGAAGGCGAGAGCGCTTATACGTTTCACGAAATGCATTTTTTGGTAATTTCCTTGTATATTTTTACCTTATACTCAGTTTTCTGTCTTATGCCGTCTTTTTATGATTTTATAATTATTGAATTTATTATTAGTGAACTCGTTTTATTATTTACTATTAGCTCCTCGTGTGCAACAAATGTACAACACGAGGCTTACGGAATTAAGTATACAAAACCATTCAGTCTTGGGAAAAAATCCTCTGCACAAGAAACTAAAATATAAGAAAGGAAGAAAATTAAAAGAAGTATTCAAAACAAACAAATAATGCAAATAAGTAAATGAAGTAAATAAGACAAAGTAAAAAACAACAACAATAATAGCAATAAAAATAATAAAAAAATCATACTGAATTCGATCAAGAACTGAAAATCAAAATTTCAATAATCAAAGACTGAAAATTTTACAAGAGTACACAAAAGTAATAGGCGCAAAATACCTACAGAGAAGAAAAAAGAATGAAAAAATATATACCAAAAAATAAAAAAAAGAGGGAGGCTACATAAAATATGATTTTGTATTGGTATCGATTTTTTGGATTTCGTATCGACACATTGACTACCGCCTCACCCACATTCGAGTGACGCTGATATTCGAACCTTCTATTTCATTAGATGACTCATATTTTTCTATCTCTTAACTACGGTAAAGAAGAAAATATCTAATTAGATAGTAGATGAAAATCATAGTCGGCAGCCCAAGTGCATGATTGGCAGCCAACGTATTAATTTGATTCAAACGAAGAATATATTTGATGAATAAAATGTTAACGATAGTAGAATTTTAAAATCATTTCATTACATTTCTTTATCAAATTTCGAAACATATTAGAAATAATCGAAATTCTTTGCAAATGCAAAACAATCTGAATTTTACAGGATTTACTGTTAGAATAGAGTATTCGCGCATTACATCACTAAGTTTCAGAAACCTCACGTCTTTTTAAATAGAGCTGATTAGTTGCCGTATTAATGTTTTCTATTCGCTGTTTCACTGTATCATTACGAATCCCCATTGGCTGCCTTTCTATGTTTTCAATCCTCTAGAAAATCTATATATATGAGTGACTTTCCTTTTATCTTCACTGTGGTTCTGCTTCTCATGTATGATAGACCATGCTGTAAATAAAACCTGCTCTATTCGGTCCAAAGGACTCTGAATCTTTTAACACAGACATTTTCCACAAATTTAAGTGGTTATAAATCTAACATTTACAATAATACGATAAAAAATATTATTGGTACCATTTCAACAATATTCTCTTTCATGCTGTTAATTCATAAAATTAATGCTTTCCTCCTGAATACCTATCAAACTCTGATCTTTATAAAAGCAGGGCATATTGTATAAATTGCTGCTAATTTGCAATGTCCACATCATAGTCGCATAAGGAATTCTGGATGGATTGTTCATTAAAAAATCACTAAAATTGAACCATAGGATATTTTATATGATATCCGAAGATCAGAATTTGTACCACGTTCACAAACAAATGCTTCATTCGTTGCAATAAACTTATTTATCTCCTTCATCTTGATTTTAATGAAGAAATATAAATAAGAAGTTATGAAAAGAAATTATAAACAATTTTTCAACGTACAAATAATAAGATATTTTTCGCATTCATTATAAATGTCTTATAATCCTATTTCATCTTAATAATTTATGTGCATGACAGTATTACTAGGGTAGTGTTCCTTAAAATTTCCGTTAAATGTGTATGCTCAACAGAAGAAACTATTAGAAAGTATTCCTAATTGTATTGTTACGAACATGGAAAGTCGCTTCCCAGCAATATTAATCTTATGGTTGGGAAGCGAGTTCTATCGGGGTATGTATGGGAATACCGGAAGAATGGAGCCATTGACCCCCGACCTTGGAGACCATTTTGGCGAAAAACTTGGCAACTTTGGCGACAAATCGAAGATTCCCGAAAATGCTGTTACTTTCGAGATATTTCTATTAGGGGCCGAGACCCAGGTTTTTCCTGAAAATTCTATGTGGCATCCTGGTCTGTCAGGGAAGACTATATAAGGAGCGCGCTTGGATCACGGAGTGAATGTTGATCGACTTTGAACGTGTTGCTAGACTGGAATCGCTTCGGAGTGAGAACGTTTTTGGAATCTCTCTTTGGAGTTCTATTGGCTGTGCGAGCTAGTAAGCTGTTAGACGCCGAGGGATATTAAGTAGTGAGTGTTGATGGACTGGAACGACTTTGGAGTTTCGTCTGCAGTTCGAGCTGGAAAGCTGGTGAGCTGAACGCTATTGAAAGTGCTGTTATTTTCGTCATTAGTAATTTACTGAGTGTTTGTGTTGCTAAATCGCGAAGTGCTGAACTGTTAATACCTGTGCATTGTTGTCTGTTTACGCTGCCAATCTGAGCAAGATCTATTGTTTCCTGTTACTTGTGCTACGTGTTTTTCTGCATATTTGTGAATAAACCTTCATTCTCCATTATCCTGCGTGTTGGACTGTTTACACCATACATCCACAGAACGATTTTTCTAACAGTATGTTGGCAGTTCATACGAAACCGTTTGGTAGTGGTATAAAATATCGTAGAAATATGCTTTATAGTATTAAAACCTAATTAACATAATTTAACTCTGTCGTGTCAGCATTTGGCCATTTGTGACAATATAGCATTATTCTAATGAAATTTCTTCTTTTAAATTTGACAAACATTAACTTTCTTGCTACAAATAACTTGGCATCTTCCTAGGCAATTGTGTATTCAAAATTGTTTAACATAGACCTTGTGCTTGTAATTTCATATTTTTATATCGGTGTTTTCAGAATAAAAATTTACATATGAATATATTCAAAGCAAACTTTATAGAGAAATAAATAGAAAGTAGCATTTAATTTTGAAAGATTCTTTGTAAACATGAGTTTATTATGTGATATGCAAATATAATAGAAATGATTTTTTAAAAACTTATCGATGTATAAAAAGTGACTAGAAAACAGTCAAACTATTAAAATGAAATGGGTAATCCTAAGGCACCATTGGCATAGTACATGGAATTCAGAAATAGAATTCCTTTTCGATTTCAATAAATTTTACATTTAAAGCTCTGAATATCGATTGAAATATACATAAATACATAAAATGAAAATTCATTCTGAAGTAAGTTATTGAAGTAAAGATTTAAAATATATTACGCTTGACGCTTTCAATATTTTTCCCTGTCTGATTTTTGGAAATTTTCCCGCCAAATATGGCAAGAAAATTCCAAAAGAACATGAATCGCACTGATAATGCGATGATGTCGCTGCTGAACCTTTTGATCCTTTTCATCTGTCAATGGCACTTGCTTCTGAAGTTCTTATTTTCATTGTTAACTTTTTCTGAGTTTTCTTTCTTTTTCCAGTTGAGAATAATCTATGTGGATCCCCTCCGATAGGTGTTTAAAAAATATTGTTGCGTTTGCCAGGACCAGTAGAAAATGAGATTTCAGATGTGTTAAAGAAAGCTGCTGTACAAAAAAGCAGCCATTTTTGTATTCATTGTGGTAGGCAGATGTTCTAGAAGATTTTTCCTTATTTTATTTAGGTAAGAAATATAAACGGATATAGAAAGTTGAAGGAATTCTCTTAAGACAGAGGCAGATCCAGTTTGCCTACCTATCGTTCAAATTCTATCATAAAAGCCCTTATGATTCTACCAAAAAATGAAGCTATTCATGATATAAACAGAAAAATTTACTTTTCGGAACATTTTTTTCATAAACCCAACAAATAATAGTACAGTGCGCGAGGTCTCACATTCATTTAACCTTGTGCTACTCTCACGTAATGCAGGGTGCCGATTATTGAGCTATATGAAATAAATAAATTTTCAAAAACTTTTCAAAAAGTTTTATTCAAATTTTAAAAATAACTACAGATTTTCGGATTTAGTTTATGGCATGTTCAATATGCTTGCCATCAATGGCTGTGACTTAGAGCAGACGAAGAGCAAAATTCTACAAAAATCACTTAAGTGTCGAGGCATCGACACTACCACTTCTATCGAACTTTTCAATCACTTTGATTGTTATAACACTTGGACCGATTGTCTTCAGCTTTTACTCTTTCTTTAGCCGCAATCGTGCTGTTATTGCTTAAACAGTAGGCCTTGACGATCGATATACGCTCAGAAACGCTGCATTTCGACATTTTCAACGAAAAAAGAACAACAACAATAAGAGTGCGCATGGTAAAAAAATCCGAACATGCCCTCCACTCAACCGCCAAGTTTTAACTGAGTCTCGCCAACGGTTCAAAAGTTATCGAGGTATTTTTTTCATATCGCTCAATAATTGTCATCCTGTATAAACATTTTCCAACATTCCTCCCAAGATAAACATAAATGTAAAAATCAGTGCGATACAAAGGAAAACATTGCGCATAATGTGATATGAAAAGCAAATTATAGTTCAGATACAGAATTTCAGGAGATTGGGGATGACTCAGCAATAGTTGAACAACCAGCCGACCAGCTATTTATAAAATCGGAAATATTAACGTTTTGACTATTATTATAACATTAATTATAATATATATATATATATATAATTAACAGAACATTAAATTCAATGCTAGGACATAGCTGACATACAATTATCGAATAAGACAAGAAAAACCAAAAGATGCCTGACAACGAAAGAGCGATTTGCCCTTGTGTTGTCATCGGCAGGTTATGCGTAGTATAACGAAAGGATCCGATCCTGATATTGCGGAAAGAATAGGAAATTAGCATAGATTCTCCTTATTACCTCGTAAGAAATTAACATGAATAGTTTTATATTTGAGGAGTTCACATAAATAAGGAAAAGAAAGAAATACATAATTTGAACTTCTATAGAATATGTTGTTCATTTGGCAGCAACTGAATATTATTGCCAATACTAAAAATTCAAAATACTTAATTATTTGTTTCTTCGCACTAAGAACTATAATATTTCTTGAGAAATATGTTTCCTCTTTGTCGTTCTCCTTATTGATCGATACCAATATATAATTTAAATAAGATTAAAACGTTACTATTCCGAAAAAAATATTAGCTGATTGCATATAAATTTAATTTTTTTGAAAATCTGTGTTTCATTAATCTATATTCATGATAATTCATTACATGATAATAAATATATAACACTAAACAGAACAAAAAATTATATAATAATAAACAAACTTAAAACTAAGATGAATTTACCCGTACTTCGAGCGACTTTTAATTTTTCAATATTTATTGAGTAAATATGAATAAGTAGAAAAAACATCGAAAATATTTATTCTGAAAAATCATTTTTAAATTGGAAGGTTTTGTAAAAATTAATTAATTACAAAATTTTAATGATTAAACAGCATTTTTTCATTAAAATGATCCTATTTCAAGTAAAAAATGCAAAAAGTAAATTATTTTATTAATAAATATTTCAAAACTATTATTTAAAAGTCGAAAATATAAATGTCACAATTATGAATTTTTGCACAGACAGTACAATGTTCAATAGTGTTTTAAAAGCATTAGTTAGAGGGTAGTGTTTCATGGAAATAGCAAACATATTTGCTCCACCACTGTAGCATCGCAACTGCTTTGTACTTGTTTAATTTGCCTGGTTTTCTATTATTTTAAAAATAGTCATGCATCAGCACTTTGATAAAGAATAATTGCAGATTTAATTATTGGGAAGTTGGAAAACTCCAAATACAAATTCTGAATTCAAATTTTCTATTCAGGAATCTAGGATTTTGTGAATACTCCGAATTATCATTCTATATCAAATGAGACAAATATTTAAATATATTTTAATGCATTGAACAATCCTAAAAGTAGAATAGTTGTATTTGCTAACTTTCCTCCAAGGAATAATTACTTCTACTATAGTCTTTTCCATCGAATTAACCAGTAGTTTGTAACATTAATTAAATATAATTAATGGCATTATCTTTACTCATATAGTTGGAGCTGAACATGGGAAATTTGGTTAAATGATTGAATACTCTTGAAATAGACAATTAAAACTGATGTGCAATTTTCATTTACTGAAGTGGATGCCTATTTTGCTGCATTTATTTTCCAGCAAAGTAAATTTCAATTGCATTTTTGTATAGGATTGGCTAAAAATAAATTATGAACACAAAATCAAATGATGAGAAAAAACTATAAAAATCGGTGGCCGCGTCAACATCTTCAGGATCGGAGGACCGTAGGTTCGAAATTCCATGAACGCGGGCTCGTTGCAGGTTAAATGTTTTGGAGGATTTTCTGATTGTGTGGTGTAGAAGTTCAGAGAGAACGACCTAGTTTTAAACCTCATAAATGGTTTGGAAACATAAAGCTCATCCCATGATAATCCTACTGTAGTCTCAAAACGA
>BGPR01007043.1:7711-52812 GCA_013235015.1 Araneus ventricosus | reverse complement strand
ATATACTTGGGTATAAAATGCAGCCTTTCGGGCGTTTTTTCTTGTTCCTGACACTCTTCTTCGATCCAGCTTTCGCTCTGTGCTTATTTTCCATCGGTCATCGCTTTGGGAATGCCTGACAGCATAAAGCTCTCACATTTGAGCAAGACTGACACATATTCGCATATGGATTTACTGTGTCAATCAACGCGTCGGCTGAAACAACTTTGCTGTTTACGTTCAATACTTCTAGGATGCGAGGCATATCCTTAAACTTATTTTAACTCTCAATTTCCTGTATAAACTTTACCTAGGCTGTGCAGCATAATTCTACGGAGAACACGAATTTTGATTATTTAATGTCTCAAAATACTTCAAAGTCAATATACTTAATTTAATGATTAAGGTATTAAAGTCGACTTAGAAAGTATTGATTTCCAATACCTTGCGAAAGCCAGGAGCGAAACTGTATATAAAAATTACATGAAGATAAGACTTTCTCGTATAGTATCGGAAAAATGTCTCTTTCTAGTTTTTTTTCTCAAATCATGGAGTTTTCCTTTCTTCTTTCTCTACCTTAAGAGTGGGAACACATTTGTTTTTCCAAAGAAAAGAAACTATGCTTTCCATTTTGTTCAACAGAGGTGGGAATTTGTTTTTCTGGCACATAAAATAGCTAGGAGTTGGAATATTTTTTTGTATTCGACTCGCCGTCCATACAGAAAAAGGGGTTTGAAGAAAGAAGCTTATATCTGTGAAGTTCTCCTCGACTTTCAAAAAGTTTTAACAATCCTATCAGATTTCTGGTGGTAACTGAAGAATATATAAATATAAATTTAGTTTCTGATACTCTGTGGAACTATCAAAAAGTGATTGATAAACGTAAACTAGAAGATTGAACAGAAAGAATTGTTTGTTTCAAATAGTATTCAATATAAAACATAATTAAATTCAGTCGAGAACACAAGTGTTACAAAGTAAAGTGTATAGTAAAATTTTATGAACTTTCGAATTTTACCGTATTTAGAGACGAAGAGAGGAAATTTTAAAATGGCGCAACTTTAACAAAGTCTTGCACGGAAATTTTTTTGTTGTCTTTGTTTAGATATTGACACGGTTCTAATTGAGAAGTAACAGGAACTCTTTATAAAGAGAGGAAGCATATAATTCGGTTGGACAAAGAGAGGAAATTCAAAATGGCGCAACTTTTACAAAGTCTTGTACGGGAAATTTTTTATTGTCGTTGTTTAGATATTGGTACGGTTCTAATTAAAAAGTAACAGGAACTCTTTATAAAGAGACGAAGCATGTAATTGGATTTTGGGCATAAGACCATAACGAAATGTTTCAAGTCCATGCTCCTATATTCACAAATGACCATATGACCAAATGCTCAAAAAATAGTAACAATTTGGAAATTCAGGGAGGACAATGGAATAGCTCTTGTGCGCCTAGACATAAATAAATATTAGATATTTCAATGTAGTATTATTTTATTTCTTATTCACTTCAGGAGATAAACCGTATTGTTTATTTTTTTTATCTTATGAAAATATCGTGTATTATTTATGACGTGAATATAACGTCATTCCTTTATTCTTTCTCCACCAAGATGCATGCTTAAAAGTATCTAAGTCCTTTTTCAAGGAAAAGAAATGTCTAAAACACCATAAATAAAAATTTTACATGAGAAATATACGTATTATTTTTTATTGTTCTGATACGGAAGAAATGTTATAAATTGGAAAAAAACCTTTAAAAATTAAATTTAAAACTTTTAATACAATGAGAAAAAGAAGAAAAACATTTTCGAAATTAAAACCACATGATTAAGTATAATAATTTCATACTGTTATATATTGAAAGATTCTTTATTGAGTATGATGTTTTTTTTAAGTACAAATAAAAATATAAACCATACATTTATATGTATGATATATTCGATTTTTTAAATATTAAAATTGGTTATTATAAAATAAGGCTTTCTTCTGAGCTTCAGTATATGAGTTTTCAAGAATATGTGTAATGAAAATTATTTTTTCTTTATAAAACGATTAAATTTATTTATTGTTAATTTCTGGAATTAAAAAATATCTTACACATGCTCATGCTGACTGTCTTAGAAAATTTTAGACAAAAAATAGAAATTAATAAAATCAGATAAAGTCATTTAATTGAAAGATGTTCCTAATTCAATACACAACCGCTCTCCAATGTCATAATTAGCCACACAAAGCAAGCATTATTAAAATAAAAAGTCGCAAATACATATCAAATTAAAACACTGAAGCAAACACAAATGAGACTTCACTTTATCCTTAATTCATATCAAATAATACATCCCCACCGAAATAATTAACTTTTACATGATACTCCTCCCTCCCATCCCATTACTACGTATGACTTTAATTTGATTTAAATCTCTTCTAAAACAATTCGTGGGAATAACGAATTTCAAATAAGGTGATATTATCCCCTGTCCGTTTTCCCTTTTCATGAATTAAGATGAAAATAACATATCACCAGAGGCGTGTTATTTCTCCCTCCTCTCATTGTACATGGGGGAAAATTTTCTTCATTTTTATCTTTCCTCTACGGATGTATCTGCTCTTCTGTGTTATTAAGATGGATAAGCAGTGGCCACGAATCGATACAAAGGACCACCCTACTGGCAATTTCTGCGTTTTCCTTCCCTTCCTACCCCCTCAACCCCCGAAAGCTCCAGATCCCCATCCTCCCTCCTCCCTTTCTCTTCATCTTCCTTTTCCACAACCATTTTGTTTCTTATTATTTTCTTCCGAGAGAAGGAGGGAGGCCTCCAAACCCTAAGTCGTTCCATAATCAAATGATACTTCTAAAGAAAAGAAAAAATAAAAATGGTAAGAAAAGAGAGAGAGAGAGATAGTAAAAGTAAAAAAACAAAATAGAAAACCCGGGCATTGGGTTCAATAAAATATTGACTGTCGTTCCGAAGCCGCTTCTGTTGAATGCTAAGAAGCCCCCCTCTTCGTCTTTGGTTGATGTAGTTTTTATACTCTGCCTTCTTTACCTCTCTTTACTTTAATGTTATTCTTTTGCCTTTTTCTGTCTTGGAAAAGTAAAAGAGTTTCTGCTGAAAGATAACCGGGATGATAATAATTAAAGCTTGTGTTACGATGTCTTTTGTTTGTTTCTGGATAAGTGCTTGTTTGTCTTAGATATTAATTCAACAAATGAGCACAAAAAGTAGTCCGGGGATTAGAGCGGGTCAACGTCAGATTTTAATGGTTCGTTAGAAATCGTGGTTGGTTTCGTCTTAAGAATAATTTTGACTGGCATAATGTAGGAGAAAAGATAACATGTTGGTGGCTGTATTCTGACTCGATCTAGAATGGATCATTTTACAGACTACAATTGTAGGAGTGTCATAAATGGGAAATGTGACATCTGTCGTACAAAGCGATCTTTGAGCACCTAGGTAACACCTGATGTGAATCATTGACTTTAGCTCGCATATATTGGGTTAGGCTGCATTCCTGGAGGACTTTCAGGTTAACTCTTTAATACAGAAGCTACTTTTTTCTTCTAGTCCTCTAAAACCGGGACTTTTTTGGAGGATACGACATGAATTGAACTCTCCCAACCTGGGTCGTCCTTTACCCCACAACCCCAACCCCTGCTGTAACCTTCCCTTAAGGCGCATGGAAATGGGCTGTGGTGGGCAAGGATAATTGGACCTCCTACGCGCTTATCTCCGAAGCGATCTCAGAATCTCACCTCCCCTCAGAAGAAGCCAACCGCCTCAGACCGGTGATCTTCGCTGTTAAGGGGAAATATTTAGACCGCTCAGGACCACCTCGCTCAGAGTGAGAGGGTTAAACTGGTTAACCTATGTGTTCCATTTGGAGGGAAATCTTCAGCAGCTTGTACGACCTCAAAGAGCATTTCGTTGTTAACTCGTATAGAAGACTACCATAAACATTGAAGAAAAACACAATAAAGGAGGCTCACAATTATGATTGAATTGTCTTTACTCATTGGTGTTCACTGAATCTCACATGAGACTACCAATTTTTGAATAATAGAGTTTCGATCCATTCATTCATTTAGTACTCAAAAGAACCAGCCCAACTCTTTGGTTTTACAGCATTAATTGACTCCCTCGGGAGGAAAACAACACATTATGAAGGAGGACAGAAAGGACAAAGAATTGGTGCTACTGTCAATGAGAGTAGCACCAATTGATGCTACTGTCACTCTACTGGTGGCAATGAGAACAAAATTAATAACAAGCTTTGGAAGGACTATAGCAATTCTGCATGGTTAACGTTAGTAAAGTTTTACGACGCTTAAGTAACTGCTATAGAGAATAGATAATTCTGTTTAAGAGAACTGCCAAAAATAGATCCTACAATTTTCAGAGGAAACTGGTTCCTGTTTGTGTTTCACTGGAGAGAAAGTTTCAGCATCCGGCCGTTACAATTCGTTTCTAATTCACCACCTTTTGAACACTACTGCCTGAGGGAATAGCCAGAAAAAGATACCAGTAACATCTTCCTACGCTTCGTATTTCCCAGTCAGCCCATGCTTTAATCCAGAAGACCACTGACGGGTTAGATAAAGAAGTAAACTGTTTGCGCTCATTACTGTCGGTTCTCATTCGTATGGTTTGTCGCTGTATTTCAGCACGGAACTGAGCAAGATGAACTGACGTAAAACCTTACAATTTTGAGCCAAGGACAGACGAATAGATAATACTTGAGCCAATAATCGTCAATCAAACTTTAAATCTTTAATCCCGAGGAGAATTTTTCTTCTAGCCCCTTAAAAACCGGGAGATTTGGGGGGGAAGCGACATGAATTGGACTCTCCCAACCTGGGTGGTTATTTACCCCACTCCCAGCTATGACCGTACATTAAGGCGCACGGAAATTGCTGTGGTTGGTAAGGATAATTGGACCCCCGACCGCGCTTATCTCCTAAGCGATCTCAGAACCTCCCCTCCCCTCCCCTCAAAAGAATGCAACCGCCTCAGACTGGCCTTAGTCGCTGTTAAAGGGATTTTTTAGATCTCCCGAGACCATCTTGCTCGGTTTCAGAGGGCTAAATACAACGTCATGAATCACAGCATACATGATTTTCACCAAGTCCATGTGTTTGCAGAAGAATAGTTCTTATATTGACTTCAAAAATAAGGACTCGAATTCGCTGTTAAAACGCTGCATTCACTTGCGGAGTAGACTGTCAGTAACCGAGAGTAAATTGTCTAAAAATCCGCAGGCGTTCTGAATGCTATTCCGTACATGTAAGACCATTATGGGTAAGTTTCTGTTGGAAGGTGTTTCAGGATGTAAAAATTTATTAGGAATTAGCAGTCAGCTCCTATTTGTTTATTTACGAGTCACCATCATCAGTGCAGTGGTGAATGCCTTCATATCCAAAACCGACAACCTTCAACAGCAACAGCATTCACTGAAAGCTAAATGCTAAATCTAAATCAAATGCATGTGACATAAAAACTATTCCTAACGTAACCTAGATTTTTAAAGCGTTTTAACTGTTATACAGGTAGAAATCTGGGCAAAAATAGAAAGTGATAAAAATAGATAAAATACAGCAAATAGAGGAAACACATTCTGTAAATATTTTAATTACTTGACAATCAGCAATAAAACAAATACAGGTCAAATGTCCAATTAGAGTTTATTAGTTAAAGAGAAAGCATATAGAGCAAGACTATTAATAGCAGTCCAAACTCATTGAATATTAGACGATTGTATTATTCTCTTTTAAATTTGGTAAATATATCTTGTAATATTTTTGGATTGCTGATGACTTTGACTCACAGCATACATGATTTTCACCAAGTCCACGTGTTTGCAGAAAAATATTTCTTATATTGACTTCAAATATAAGATGAATACTTATGAATATTTAATACTTCCCAAAAGAAAAAAGTATATGAAAATTAGCTAGTTTGTGTTTTCTGACAATTGCTTAATTAGACTTTCTTGTATATAAGAGATTGTGCATTTACATAAGGTTTATAATAAAAGTTATTTGCAAGACGATGGCTTGGGAAAGCAAAAAAAAAGCACTTCTTTCTGAAGAATTTACATAATAAAAGAAAATTAATCTTTTCTATATCCCTTTATATCCTTTTGTTTCAAGAAATAAGTGATTTTTCTATCATCTTATTTATCAGTAAAGGATTATGCGTTGAGAAAAACTTCCATTTTTTATTGATATTATTTTTTTGGGATTTACTTCAGTGACTTATTAACTTTTAAATAATGAGATATTTGATAGTTTAATAACCTTCTTTTAGAGTAAACAAGAGATTAAAGCTTTAAAAATTAGGCCTTTTCGTAAATATAAACAATTTTGTTTCTTGAATTTGTTTAATGAAAATGGGGATTATCTGCTATCATATTAATTATTTGTTTACTATTATCTCTGAATTATTAACTCTCCAAAAGATAAATTTTTAAATTGTCCTCAATTATTATATGCTTCAACAAAATGGTCAGTTTATTCTTTACAAATAGTTTGCGTTTTGGTCTTTTTGTAGCAAAGAGTGTTGTATTATATTTGTCCATTAATTGTGCAGGAAGGAACACTAATTTTAAATTTTTTTGTATGCATTTAATTTTTTTTATTTTTAATTTATTGTTTTGTAACTGTTTATTGATCAGCACAAGGAATCTAGAAGAAAACAGTTAAAAATTGAAATTTAAACGGAAAGATTTATTTTGACCTAATATTTTCAAAATTTGTATTAGTTTGATTAAAATGGCTCTGCAAGACATTTTTTCGACTTCCCATAAAAGTATAATATGTAAACCGCTTTATAGACCAATTACTAATTTATTCAAAATTAATTTAAAATATTTAAACTTTATATCACTGTGCTGTTTATTGTTAAAATAATTAAATTTGATTTCTTCTAAATTTCCGAATATCCTTATAGAGAGAATGATTAAAAATCTATAAAAATTAATATTTATTCCCCCATTAATTATCTTACCAGGCTTTGTTGCATTTTTTAAAAAAATTCCAGGAATTAATTATTATTTTATATTTACCCGAAAGTCCCTCCAAATAAATTACGTGTAATTATTTCTATCTTAGAAAATGATTTCCACAGTAAACCCTTACCTTGAAAAATATGAGCATAAATCTTCCAGAAATTAAAAATGTGATGCTTTAATTCAAAACGGATAGATAATTAGCATAACAAAGCGACCTGATAATCAATATTTGTCCTGGAAAAGAGCGAACCACTGAAGCAGGATATTGATTTTCAGCATGTAAGTGCCAACTGCACCTTAACGACTCGAAACATCTATCGACATTAATTCTATTATAATCTCCTGTTTAATGGAACTGATATCGCTTCTTTTGGTTCTGAGCTCTCACCAACAGATAATAATGCATTTGTTCATTTATTATATTCTTCCTTTATCATGTGGAAGAAATGAAATCAGTTCCGAAATAAGATAAGATTTTGAAATTATTGAATTCTCATTGTATGCTTGCATAAATTGCTCAGCTGTGTAGTTAACGACTGTTTAAATGTTGGAACCCTGTACTGTAAAGAGTGTGGTTTATTTGCTTTATATTATTATTTTGCTTTTTGCTAGATTTATACTCTTCATTTTATTGCAGTCGGTGAATATGCCAGTTATCATAATTTATTGAATAATGTGTTGGTTTAATAGTTTAGGGTACGTTTATATCTATTTAAAATATCATTATACTGCAGTTAGGCTAATTTACATTAATTCGTAGCATTTAATTCAAATTATAAGACTTCATGATTGAGTATTGGAGAATATAGCTAGTAGAATAAATTTATGTCTAATAAATAGCTTTGTGGTCCATAAAATTCAATGATTTATGCTAAATTCTAATTCTGGTATCGACCTAATAAATACGAATAATGTTTAGATAATATGGCTACGTATATGTTAGTGTAATTACGATGTCAATTGAATTATGATAAAGGTATGCTTTTAAATACTTCAAATGTTCTAAAGCTGTTGTCATGTGTATTTTACGTTTTATTTAAAAAATGGATTTGTTTGAATTTCAAATATTTAATGATAAACTTCTTTGACTTGTTCAGGAATTTTACATTTTAACTGATGTATTTTGCCACCTTGATATTTTCCTAAGAAATTTTATGAAGAATTTTTCTGTAAAATCTTAATAACAAATTATCCATATTACGTCAATGATTAAAATTTAGTGAATTAAAGGATTTATTTAATGAAACCAATAAAAATCATACTGTCGAAAATTCTTTCTGAGGTTCCGTAACTTTCCCCAACCCGAGTAATGAGAAAAAAATAATAAAGTCATGTAGGGGATGAGACTCATGTTTATATGGAATGCCGCTGTTGAAGAATTAATTCAATTTCAGAAACCATTTTTATTAGATGGCTAAGTTCCACGACACAGTACATTAAAAGGTACAAGACGCAAGACAGAGAACAACAACACAACACAAGTACACAGAAGAAGAGGAGAGAGGCATCACGGGAAAACCCGGATGGCTGTAGTAGCGCCACCTACCATAAAAAGGAGAAGGCAGTGAATTGTAACCGCTGCAGTCCTCAAATATACAAACGTATTTAAAAGGACATCATTATTAATTAATGATAAATTGAAGCAAGTGTTATTTGAAATAATATTGTCTGTTTCATTTTTGTGATAACTGCAACAAACATAAAAGTTTCTGTTAGTGAGTATTAAGGAATTTATTAGAACTGAAAGCTGATGAAATGCTGCAAGCATAGCTGTATTCACACATTCGGCAGCATCTGGTATAAGAAATCATAATTTGAATAGCCTTTTCCTTAAATAAAGGCTTCCTGAAATGACTCCATTCGAAAAAAAGTCTGTCTGGGACAACATTCATTTTCGAAACAAGGGAATTCTTAGTTAATGTTAAGAAGAGTAGAGTAAAATTTTAGTTACGTATGAGAACAATTTTGTTACAAGAATATGATAAATAAATCTGAAGGCCTTTGAGAGTTATAGTCAAATATTGAAATTAATGTCCGTGATAAAATCATCCTTTCCAATTTGGGGCAATGTTTTTAATTAATGAATAATCAAACTAGTTTCTGCTTGTATGATGCAATAAGCTATGGCTATGCAATCCATCCTTTAAATGAATTAGCAATCTGTGTTCGATTTGCTTTATTTCAGCTGTTCTTATGTTTCAATAAACCGTGATATGTTTTCCTTCTGTAAAAATCGCCATTGTTTACATACGATTCTGCTTCTTTTCTCCACAAATTTATTTGTATATCTTCGAAGCACTTCTTAAAAATATTTTTCATAAAAAATTACTACAACTAACTCAATTTTTTCAAATAGATAGAGTTAAACTATTTACGGCCGAAACTTTTATCAAAATAGCTGATCTTCCTGAATTAAGTGCTGAGCCAATTAGTGTTTGTACCATATTATAAAATATACTGTATATAAAACCATATTCTACGTGAAAAGTAGGAATATAATGTTATACAGAAAGCCAATAAATTAAACACCTTAAAAAATTCCATAAAAATGCAGTTTTAAATATTAACTGGAAATTATCGATATTGAGAGATACCTTGTTTTTATTTTCAAACTAAGTGAAAAACGGAAACATATTTTTATATTCTTTCTTATGGTTCTTTCCTAGAAAGTAATTTTGATAAAATATCCAAGAAATTCATGGTGTTGAGGTATCTGACTAGGTTCGGAGAAAAAAAATTTAAAATCATGCACAAAAAAGATTTACTGAGTCAAATAACACAAATAGGCTTAAATAGTCACAATCAGAAATAAAAATTCATATATCCTCAGTCGTGCTTGAAAATGATAATTTTTTTCAAGAATTTTAATTAAAATTTCAATGTTAAGAAAAGCAGCATAATTGAAAAAATATGGGACATATTTAATTTTAATTTCGCGTATGTAATTCTCAAACTATATAGAATGTAATAGACCGCAGGATAAAATTTATTTCAATATATAAATATTTTATGAACATTCAAAGTTGACGCCATTGATTTTTCGCTAAAATTTTTCTATGTTTCGAACTGAAAGTGACTGTAAAACATGACTAAATAAAGCTATCATAAAACTGCTATCTATTACACCCTCACATGTATTTGACACATGTGTACCAAATTTCAATGAATTTTGATGAATTGATTTGGAGATATTACGTTTTTCGTCGACCAGCTTTAGTGAAATTTTCATTTTTCAGGAAACGCATTTAAAAAGTATAATAACGCATTAGCTCAAATCAATATCAAGAAATAAAATATTCAAGGAATAAGAATTAAATCAATGACTATTTTAGAATCTTAAAAGTTGGGGCTTTATTTTTAGATCATACAAAAGTTTTTGAATTTTTCTTCGAAAATCGCTTTTTTAACCTAGTCGGATACCTTAAGGCCATTAAAACATACTTGGTTTTGTTATATGAAGACTTTTGCGCATATGCATGCTTTAATATTTCATCCTGAAAGCTGCCTGGATAAGCTCTAAACAAAAATTTATCTTTAGGTTCTTAACTTCAATATAGCATTTCAAAATTGAAATTCCGAATGAAAGGTTAATTAATTTGCTTCCAATTCACTTGAAGGTAGAGAGATATGGCCTAAATAATTTGCTGCATTAACATCCTTTATTGAAACTAAACGAGCGTCCTTTTTGAATGGATCTCACAATTATGTTCAATATTAACTGGAAATTATCTTTGTCGAAGGATACCTTATTTTTATTTTCAAACTCGGTGAGAAACGGAAACATATTTTATATTCCTTCTTATGGTTGTTTTCTATATGAAACCTTTTGCGCATATGCATGCTTTAACATTTCATCCTGAAAGTTGACAGGATAAGTTCTCAATAAAAATTTATCTTTAGCTTCTTAACTTCAATATAGCTTTACAAAGTCAAAATTCCGAAGGAAATGTGAATTAATTTGCTTCCAATTCACTTGAAGGTAGAGAGCTATGGTCTAATTAATTTGGTGCTCTAACATGCTTTATTGAAACTACACGAGCGTACTTTTTGGATGGATCTCAAAATTATGACCCGTGGACAAATGAACAGTCAAAATTCCGAAGAAAAGGTGAAATAGTTTGCTTCCAATTCACCTGAAGGTAGATAGATATGGCCTAATTAATTTGGTGCGCTAACATGCTTTATTGAAACAACACAAGCGTTTTTTTTTCTGGATGGATCTCACAATTATGACCCTTCGACAAATGAAGAGTCAACAAGTGTATGTGTGTCATTCCACTCTCCTACACACATCGCTGCATGCCTACGGAAATGCTATGACTCGATAGTGTGAAGGCATTCTATCCACGATAGCAGATCTAACGCGTATCAGGTTCAGAAACATAGTTACACATAAAGCTGAATGAGATATTTTATGTGAACTAATATAACACTCCTCTGCAGATCCAAATACTCATTCAATAAATTAATATTCAGGTTCATATCAAAATTCTAATAAGGTCCAAAGGTAATTAACTGTAAGTATCGGAGATGGAGGACCTCTAAGTCCATGTGCTCCGAGAAAAGCATGCATTCTGGCGCATGGTACTTTGGATTCTCAAAATTCTAAACCTTGGTTTAGTACTCACCTCATTTTCCGAACTGCTACGGCATATGAGGAAAAGTATGTTCGACCCAAGATTTTTCCCCTTACCGACTAGGCTTACCCAAAGGGAGTAAAAATGCTATCAAACAAAAAATAAAGTAGGAAGAATCTTCTTCTTAAAGCTCACTCTCAATCTGATAGCTAACTGTAACCCATCTTTTTCTGGGTTGGTTGCAGGTGAATCACTAAAAGACATTTAATAAATGGTCTATTATCATGGAACTTTTCTATCCAGGCGTACTAAAAAGAATCATATCAAAAATGCGCCAAGACGATAAATTAATGGGGAGAAGAAATACATGTATTACCTTATCCTATATAATCAAATTACTGTTTTTGTTATATTGTTAGTTATTATATTAGAATTTGAGTGATATACCATCGATAACATAATATTAATAAAATATATGTTATCTACATAGCAATGTTTTGTTTCCTTTCTCCCACAGGATTTTGATGAAGAAAATTACCATTTAATATAGAGCACTCTGTTTGTACAACCATAAAAGCTATAACTGTTTCGCAACAAATTTCGTAACAGTTTTAATATTCCCGGTATACAACTAAATTCATCTATCCAAAATGCAGTAAATGTTTAGTTGGAAGTTAACTGAATGTTCTATATTGCTTGTCCGAATGTACAGTTCGAGACAGCTCAGTTGATTAAATACCCAGATGTCAATAACATTCCCTTGAAGTATACCCAGGTCATGAACAACAGAAAGAACACCAAACGCTCTGTTTCTTTCCTCCCCCATCCCCCCTCAAAAAACAAGGCTCACGACAGCATGAAATATTACTATGAAACATCTCAGCTGTCACATTTTCTGAGATGCTTTGGTGTTGGTGACGGGAAAATATCGACATTTAAAAAAACTCCGTTATCCACAGATGTTGCCGCTTCCTTTCTCCTTTGTAACATCGGTGTTCGGTGAGAAAAGCTTCAACAACCCGTGCCTCGAGTTACTTTGTGACATTATCGTCGAGTGAAACCGTCAGGAAACGTATATAGGGAATGCGGATTGCTCTTTCTTTCTTTCCTTTTTGTTCTCTCCTATCCGAAGTATACGAAGAGAAAGTATTGCAATCGTCAAAAAAATTAACCTCGAGATTTTGATCGCTTACACCTAAAAACATCCTTTTCTTTAGAAAATATGTCTCTGCATACAGTAGAACCTCGGGAATCCAAACCCCAGGAATCCGAACATATTTTTTAAAGTTTTTATTGAAAAATGAGGGATAAATAAGAATTACGAATCAGAAACAAAGCTAAAAAACACGGTAACACAAAAACGGAATTAATTAGACGAATTGAATTTGGCATTGGGTCTTTACACAGATCCAAGATTCTGGTGACAAAACCAAAAGCCAAGTTTCATCCGTCTAGTTCATCGCTTTTTTTGAATTATCACGTTCACATCAAATTTATAATTCTGTTTATTCGTGAGAACGGTAACACAGAAACGGAATGAATTAGACGAATGAAATTTTGCACAGACCCACTATTGTGGTGACCAAACCATGTGCCAAGTTTAATCAATCCAGCTCATCACTTTATTTGAATCATCACGTTCACATTAAGTTTTCTAATCCTGTTCATGTGTAAATAGGGTATAACAGAAACGGAATGAATTAGACGAATGAAATTTGGCAGGTGGTCTTTGCACAGACCCACTATTCTGGTGACCAAACCATATGCCAAGTTTAATCAACCAAGCTCATCACTTTGTTTGAATCATCACGTTCACATCAAGTTTTCTAATCCTGTTCATGTGTGAATAGGTTATCACAAAAGCGGAATGATTTAGACGGATGAAATTTTGCATGTGGGCTTTACACAGATCCAAGATTCTGGTGACTAAACCATATGCCAAGTTTCATCCGTCTAGCTCATCGCTTTTTTGAATTATCACGTCTACATCAAATTTATAATTCTGTTTATTCGTGAGAACGGTAACACAGAAACGGAATGAATTAGACGAATGAAATTTTGCACAGACCCACTATTGTGGTGACCAAACCATATGCCAAATTTAATCAATCCAGCTCATCACTTTGTTTGAATCATCACGTTCACATCAAGTTTTATAATTCTGTTCATGTTTAAATAGGGTATAACAGAAACGGAATGAATTAGACGAATGAAATTTGGCAGGTGGTCTTTGCACAGACTCAGTATTCTGGTGACCAAACCATATACCAAGTTTCATCCGCCTAGCTCATCGCTTTTTTGAATTATCAAGCCTACATCAAATTTATAATTATGTTTATTCGTGAGAACGGTAACACAGAAACGGAATGAATTAGACGAATGAAATTTTGCACAGACCCACTATTGTGGTGACCAAACCATATGCCAAGTTTAATCAATCCAGCTCATCACTTTGTTTGAATCATCACGTTCACATCAAGTTTTCTAATCCTGTTGCTAACGGAATGAATTAGACGGATGAAATTTGACATGAGGTCTTTACACGAAACTGTAGATTTCTATCAAATTTCGGGCGAAATCTGTTAGTGGAAGTCTGTCTGACTGTCCGTTCTTATGAAAGACATCAGGAACAGAGGCACGGGGCGGCGTTCTGTCCCTTCTTATGCATGTGAACATTATACCAAAGGAACGCAATGAGCCAGGCGGATGTAATTATTTCACCACGTTTTTTCATCTCCATAATAGTAGACCAGAATTTAATTTATTTTTTTCCAAAATTATGGTATAAAGACTGCATGTCAAATTTCATTTGTCTACTTCATTACTCTTTTGAATTACCACGTTTAGGAGGAAACAGACAGACAGACACAATTATAAACATAATAATTTTGAAAACACATGGGATTGGCGGATAAATTTGGGATATGGTTTTGTCCCCAGAATAGTGTATCTGTATCTAATGCTTTTGTCAAAAATTAGAAGAGATCCACAATTTTGGCTTAAAAACTGCGTGCAAAATTTCTTTCGTCTAGCTAGTTCCGTTTCTGAGTTGCAATATTCGCAGATAGACAAAATGACAGATATTATTCCAAAAAATATTCTTTTTTAGACGTAGGAATGTCTCAAACGTAGAGATTCAACAAAATCCCGAGATTGAACTTTTTGATGATTGTGTCTTTGTATTTCGTATACGAGAAAGTAAACACGTTAACAAAAGTACGCGATGGCCAAATGGCGAAGTCTCGGCTTCGGGGCCATGGCGTTCCAATCAAGTTCCACTGAAGATCAGCCGTATATGGGGTCTGTTGCATGTTAAATCATATGTTGGTGGCCAGACATTGTCCTGTTATTGTGGTGCGGAAGTTTGGAGAGGGAAAGCAAGCCCAGTTGTTGTTCTCGACATCTGACAGTGGTTCAAAATGACGAGGTTCATCCCAAAATAGCCCTATTGTTGCTTCAAAACGGGACGTTAACATAACTAAACTGAAAACACTGTCGGACAGATAAACTACGAGCAATTTCGGCATGCGATTTTGGGACTAAAATTTCAGGTTTGCATAAAATTTCTCACCCAGTCGGTCAGCTTGAAGTGGTCACAAATTCATAATTGATTTAAATTTCACTATACGAAAAAAAAAGAAGTTTATAAGGCAGAATTTTGCATATTGTGCAAACATAATGCTTCCGCTGATTTCGTAGAACCGAGGCTGCAATGCGATGTCGTTCATATCACCAGTCCAGGGTTGCAATTACAGAGGTTATATCGCCTGGTATTTAAGAATTACCGGGTGTGTCATAAATTCGTGCAAACTTAAAAAATTCATAATAATGTTCGGAAGTAATGCTCGGAAAAAATTCGGTTTGCGCGAATATGATCAGAGGGACATTGGATTATATTTTTCCATCTATAAAAAGTTATTCCAAAAGTATCCGAAAGAGGGCGCTCACACGTCACACTGAGACGTTTTATACAAATCAGGCTGGCATCACAAATGGCTGGAAATGGATTCGTCATTCGGGAAAATTCTCTGGTGGTTGAACTTTTCTACAAGAATGGTGAATCCACAGCTACTGCATTACGAAAGTTTCGCATGGAGAAAAGGCTGAAGGCACAAAAGAACCATATTTCATTGAATGGGATACTGAATTTAGATATTTAGAATTTTTTATACATGGAAAAAAATCCAATATCCCTGTGATCATATTCGCGCAAACCGAAATCTTTTCCGAGCATACTTCTTTTATTATGAATTTTTGAACTTTGCACGAATTTATGACGCACCCGGTATATTACCTCTGCGTATCTATTCTATGAGGATTTCTAATCATTCGCGGTATAATTTTCTTTTTTCGTGTTAACTGTATCCCCACATATGTGAATACTAAGTTTATTGATAAAGATGTTAGACGAGAATGTTTAACCCCAAGAGTGGTCAAAAAGTGAAGAGTATCTTCTTATGGAATGTTTGAAAACCGGAATATAAAATTCGTGTCACTTTGTCAAAATCTCATTTTAACAGAATATTAGTGATTTCGTCTATCTTGTAGTATATGGGATTAGATTATTAATTCCATGTACAAAATTTGGGATAAATAGTGTCGCATCAAAATTTCGAAATATGTCATAATTAATTTATAATTCTGTTTTAAAGCTAAGCCGAACCGATTATAGGTGGAATTTGCAATTTTTTACTTTTTTATGATGATGTGAAAAAAGTTTGAGTATCATCTTATTGTAAAACAATTTTAACTCCAAATTCCGATTCAACATACATGCAGACATAGACAACAGGATTTCTTGAACAGGGCGGAACACCGAATCCGAGGCTTAATTATCGTGTCGCAGCTTCTTGCTCATTACATAATTTAAGCGCATGTATTTTTTTCTCAAATTGTTAATTTCTAAAAATGCATTTATCGTAAAAAGTTGCTCTCTTGCCCATTTAGCACAAGATGTTGCACGATATTGTACAATATTATATAATATTATACAATATTGCGAATATTGTACAATATTTGTGCTATTGGGGTAATGAAACTATAATACGTGAGAAATAATATTTTTAGATTTACACAAAAGTTTTACTCACTATTAACGAGGAATTCCAAAAGTTGTTTTTACAGAAGGTTCCTCTAACTGAAAACGTCGGGTAAAATTCTATTAGTAAATTTTTCGTGTTCCATTATAATAGAATTTACGCATTGCCCTAGCTTCTAAGATTCGGAAGAATTCTATTTCCCTAAAATCGCTTGTGTGATCGTTTCTGTGATTTCCAGTTCTGTCACCAGATGGCACAGGAAAATGTAGGCCTTTGCCCTCTTCAGCGTGAAACGAATTCGAAAGAATGCAGAAAATAGATTTTAAATCCTTACTATAGTATATAAAATTGCTATGTAATGTAAAAAAATTATCGTTTTAAGTTATGAAGAGTTTTAATCACATCATGGCAAAAATTACTAGAAAAACAATTTATATTGTTTTTGTTGAATGACTTAACTTCTTCCCAAATATGCCATTATTAACTTATTTTCATTTGGAGCAGAATGGCCAAATCTGACTCTTGCGCCATTGAACCCATCCAACTAACTTATTTTCAAATAATTTGAAATGATGTCTTTTCTTTAAATTTAATGGTGTTTTTTGTATTAGAGTGTCACAATGATTCCATTTATTAGAGTATCACACTGATTCCATTTATTAGAGTATCACAATGATTCCATTTATAAGATTACGTAATGATTTCTATTGATTTTACAAGTAAATAAGAAATAGTTTTGAACCTTATAATGGATTACTGTGACGAAATCATTAAAAGCAGTTTTGACAAAACATATTTTAAAGTTTTTTCTAATACATTGTATACTAACTTACTCACAGAAGAAATAGATTCTATGTTAAAAATGCATGACGAATGGGTATATTTCAAAAAGTTGCTAAATAGTTTTCCAAATAAAAGATAGACGCTACAAAACTGTGTTTTTTTTAAAAAAACGCACGTTTTAAAAATTTTATAAGTTAAAATTTTTATATTTTTTCAAAAATGTTTTTAGGTGTTAGTAATATTTTTTGATTTATTCGTTAGTTATGAGGAACGCTATAACCCTTTACAACAGAATACAATTCTATGCTCAAAATCTCATTCATCACTATTCTAATAGATATAAAATACAACTTTTGTTATAATACTTTATTTTCTTCTCAGTCTAACCTGACATAAATATCGACTATATAAATATAACTGCAAAACTAAAATAAAGATAATAAGTTACTGATAGGTAAATGAGAGATAAAAATTTTTTTCCATCATATCGTCCAAAAGATTTAGAAACTAAATTTTTATAGAGATTTTTATTTTTGTACAAAATGCATTAGATGGACTATCATTATTTAAATATTTGATTGCATATCCTTTTAAAGTTTAAAATTTATATTTCGTTACAAAAATGTTTATATGTGAAGTAACTACATTTTCAAAAATCTTATTAATTATATTTTATCTCTACAGTATGTTATCTTCTTGAAGTAAACATTTTTCCTGACTTTCATAAAAGCAAAGTTAAGAGCCAAAAATATTATGAATAAAGATGTAATATAAAAAATTTCATCATATTAAGGAAACAGATTGTATATTCAGTTCTCTAAAATTTATATAACTAAAAACATAAATCAGTATAAAAATATACGTAAAATCTCTCTTAATCAATTTACTATCTTTGTCCTGTAAACACATTAAATACTGTAAAAGTTATATTTAATGTTTACTTAATACTTGCTCATTGTAAAAGGAAAGGCTGGTGTTTAGAATTCCAAAATAGGAGATTCGTTGCATTTTAAATACTTGCATATAAAGATTCATCAGTATTACCATCCATTCATAAAGTTTCCAACACTTTTGTTGCTTTGAATAAGTCTTTTCTGTCATCTGTTGTTTAAAAAGTGTGAATAGTTGGCAGCTATTAACTTTCTCAAATTTGAAGGAAAAAACTACAAAATAAACATTTGTGTTTGGGTGAAATTTCATGGCTGAATAGGAAACTTATTAGAAAGAGAGCTAAAAATAAAGTAAAACGAGGAACTGATTTTGAAATAACCATTATAATCTGTTGATTAACTTTCCCAAATTTGAAGGAAGAAATTACAAAATAAACATTTGTGTCTGGGTGAAGTTTTCATGGCTGAATAGGAAACTTATTGGAAAGAGAGCTAAAAATAAAGTAAAACGAGGAACTGATTTTGAAATGACCATTATAATCTGTTACTCTTGAGAAGCAAAAACAGCAATATAATCGGATACCGTTGGCTATAACTTCTGTAATTTGGGAATTATTTTCATTTTCTAAAATTTTTTTTCCAAATGGATGCAGTTATGCAATCAGGAACAAAGAGAAATACCTTAGACACCAGACATGCGTGTGCCGGTCGTTATGGAAACGGGATGTTCCACTTCATTTTGGGGGTGTAGGAAAGATCTTTATTTCCTCTGGCTTAGATATAACCGGCGGAAGCCTCATTTCTCTTTGTACTTCGTACGAAAACGGATTCCTCACCTAACGGAAATGCGCTTAGGTTGCCAAATGTTGCGGTTGATTTTATATCTGTATCTCTCCTTTCTTTGAGGCAATCCTGCTCAAGATTGTTCTCCTGGCGGTAGGACCAGTGATGTAAAATACCCAGGTATTTATTTTTAAATACCTGGGTATTTTGCATCACTGGTATGGTTACCTTGGTATTTACTCAGGTATTTATTTTTCAATTAACTCTATTCATATAAAACACATGCATTAGTGTGTACAATGATATTGCTATATATATTTACACACACATTATATATTAAGAGTAAAGTAAGGCAAAAAAGGAAAAACTAGAAACATCTGAACCTTTTGCAACATTTTAAAATTTTATAGAAACTAACAAATTCAACCAGAAAAAATAAAGGCAATACTACATTATGCATCTTATATAAAATGCGTGATTTAACTCTTAGACTACCATTTTTACTCTATACATGGGGCATATGTATCCCCTTCGTAGTAAAAGGGTTAAATGTCAACCCTTTTTAATTACAATGATTAAATGAATAATAATGCATTTGTTACTTTTAAAAAAGAGAGCTATTTTAAGCTAAAACAAAATTAAAATATTGATTTTCGTTTTAAACTGATAAAGAGATGGTAATGGAAACTAAAATGAAGATATAATTCTTTAAAATTCGTTTTGGATTAATTAGTCAAAGAACCAGATACTTCCGATGAAAAGTTAGCAGATGTTTCAGTTCTAACAGTTTTTAAAAGTGATAGTAAACTTCTTGTTCCTGAAATTGTTATGTTATTTGAAGATATACTAGACATTTTACTGGCTAGGTGGAGTTCATCTGGATTATCAACATCAGTACTTAAATTTTCTTGAAACTCTCCAACTGGGATGTATTTGTTGTTGTGTCTTTAGAACAAAATTCATTATTGCATCCCTTTCAAAAACCTTTCCTAAACCAACAGTTTTTTATGTGTTCCTCTGTTTTGCTTACATTGGAATGTTTGAGCTGAACATTATAATACTTTGAATGTTTACTTTTAACCTTCTTAAATTAAAACCAGCGTTAGTAATCTCTTCTTAACTTTCTCGTATACTCCCTAACACATATAGAGAAAAAATAAGCTAAAAGGCAGTAAACCGCACCTTGTGTCCTTAATGCAGTTGGAGAAAAAATCAGCTAAAGGCATACCACGAGTTTTACACAGAAAGACGGAATTAAAATCAAGTAGCCGGTGCGATTATACAAATAGGGCCGCGGAAGATAAAGAAAACCAAATTTACAATTTGAACGCCTTTTTTTAACCAATTGAAACAAAAATTGGACGGAAGTCTATAATTAAGGTAAGAAGGCCACATACCAAATTTGATTTATCTAAGTCATTGTGTTAAGGAGTTATTGTGCTCACAAGTATGCGATTATACAGACCGATAGACAGTCAACCTTTCAACGGATTTGTCCCAAAAATTTTACGGTCCTACATTCCCGATGATGAAACTATGTACTAAATTTTATTCAACTAGCTATTTAAGTACTGGAGATACCGTGTTCACATGAAAGCAGACAGACAGATTTTCTGTGGACAGATTTTGTCCGAAATTTGATAGAAACCTAGAAATTATGTGTAAATGTGATGTACCAATTTTCATCTCTTTACCTGTAACGGTTGTCGAGTTATCGTGTTCATAGATAGACAGACAGATATAATTCCAAAATTGTGTTTTTACGGCTCAGGGAGGTCTAAAACGTGGAGATTCGTCAAAATCTCGACTTTGAATCTTTTGTCGATTACAATACTTTCTCTTTATATACTTCGTATATGAGAAAGTAAAAAGCTCCATGCAGGTTCCTTTTTCCCCATATTATTATACTTTTCAGCCTACCGTAATATTAATACACATGACGTGAGTAATTAACTCTTCAATACATCACAACAAGAATACGTGGCTTGTAGCATGGGATTATGAGAACGCTACGAATCAGAAGTTTCACTGCCTCTATCTGTATAACATAAAGTGTTCAAAATTGTTATTCCATTGTTTGTGTCATTTCTTTCAACCAGAAAAAGTAAATTATCCTCTGATCCCGTTGAAGTGCTGGAATATTTATTCTGAACCCTGAAGGCAGTTTAAAAAAATTATCAAAATTTTAATTAAAAATATTATAAACTATGCATTATATTTACAAATTGTTTATGTTTTGTTTTAAATCATCATTTGCATTATTTTTTTTTCAAAATACCTAGTTTTTTGACATTTACAAACTTTATGTTTCATTTTAAATCACTCTTTTCCAATTGCTTTTTTTTTCATAAAACCCAGTTTTTGGGTATTTGTAAATTTTATGTATCATCTTAAATCACCATTTACAAATGTTTTTCTTTTTCAAAATACCCAGTTTTTGGATATTTATAAATTTTTCAATTTAAGTCACCATTTGCAATTACTTTTTTTTCCAAAATACTCTGTTTTTGTGTATTTGTAAATTTTACGTTTCATCTTAAATCTCCATTTGCAAATGCTTTTTTTTTCAAAATACCCATTTTTTTGGGTATTTATAAATTTTATGTTTCATTTTAAATCACCATTTTCAAATGCTTTCTTCTTTCATTTTTCTCAAAATATCCAGTTTTTGGGTATTTACCATGGCTTGGGGTAAATACCCAAAAAAATTTTACCTATCCACTGGGTATTTACCCACTCCACAACACTGGATAGGACAGCGCAATTCTATGGGTTTCGGGATTACTACTATAAAGTAGGCCTGTTGATCAATACCAGAGGTTCTCAACATGTGGTACGCGTACCCCAGGGGTACGCGAAGGACCATTTTGGGGGTACGCAAAATCAAAGATTTAATGGCGGAAACACGACAACATAAAGAAATAAAATAGTCCGAGAATCTTGTTTTTCCAGGTGAATACTTTCTCTTTAAGAACTATGCCACTTGAATAGTTGACTAGTACGAAGTGTAATTTTTAGCTATCCTTATAAGTTAAAAACAAACAAAATAATTACAATGCTGTTTTCATTTGCTTTGGCATTGAGCTAATGCTATTGCAAAAAATGGAATAATATGCAACATTAAAAATAAGTTCTGCAAATGTTATTAATTCAAGTCATTTCTCTCTTACGCTAATCCCTCTAAGCGTTTTGCACGTATTTTTCCGTCGCTGCTATTCAGTTCAATAGCAGATAAATCATGTTTATAATGTATAATTTCTTTACCTGCTGAGAATAAAATATTCTTAAGATTTCAGAGACTTGATTAAACAAAATTAAGATCCATTTATTCACTTTAAAGCAAATTTTTAAGACTTTAAAGCAAGTAGGAGAAAATAGCTAATTGCTCAGAGGGTAACATTATTATTAACATTAACCTTAACATTATTAATAAAATAATCTTTTCATAGACGGAGGGTTGGGGGGGTTGAGTATGATAATAGGGAGTACGCCAGAACAAAAATAATTATAAAGTGGTTCGCTAGGGAAAAAAGGTTGGGAAGCCCTGATCTATACCAATTCCAAGACAATCCATTACAAGACAGACTACTTAGTATGCAATAATAACATTTAGAAACACGTAGCATTAGAATTTTACTGTCCTGTTGTGCAAAAACAAAACAGCTAAGCTCCGTTTATACGTTTTTCAAGGGATTTACGGAAGACGACGTATAAATTAAAAGATGTATAATCGGACTTTTAATTAACAACTTGATTATTACAACGTCAATGCTACTAATGGATATTCACTTAAAAGTAATAATAATTAAGATTTAAGATAACACTTGCATATAAATACATAATATGAAAACAATAATTGAATTTTAAAATTAAACATTTCTATTAAATATGAGAAAAATCATACCTTTATTTCATATCTTGAGTACTAATTTATAAATTTCTTTTTTATATATACGACTTATATGCACGACATTAGGCTTTTATTTGGGAACGGTAGGGAGGGAAAGGATGTTAATCCCCTGCTTTCTATAAAACGTTTTCCCCTAAATAGGAATAATGACTGAGGCAGGGAATTTGTGAATTTTTTGAAGGAAAGGAAACTATGTACAGGGTTAGCCTAAATGATTCATAGGGTTTCAAATGACTGTCTATTTACAAGTATACAACGTACAAAGACGGGTGATACATGAAAAGATGCATGCAATCACCAAGTTGCCGGTGCATGCTACAAATGACCAGGTAGCATATTTACAAACCCTACCCTGATAGAACTGAGGCAGGAAATCATCCAATACCATTGGCTACGAGGGGCAGTGACGTCGTTTTCAGCTCTCGCACGTAGCGTACGGCAATCATAACAAAACAAGAGGCTTCCTACTTTTCTCCGTTTTCTCACAGTTGAGCACAGAAAACATTCTTCCGTGGGTTGTAATATTTTTAAAAATGAAATTATTTTTTAAAATATCATAAAACAATAAAGCAACCCACACTGTAAGAAATTATACTAATGAAAAGTCTAATGATAACAACTTTGTTTGAAGGGTATTAACTAACAGGTTAGACAAATGTTGTTGGGTTTTTTTGACGTCATTCGAGTGAAAATGGTTCATTTGATGTTTCAAAGTCAACTAATCTAACTCTAATTAATGCCAAATAATAGTAAAATTATTAATTATTGTTATTAAGGCCAATAATAATAAAACGAAAAAAAAGTATAATAGCTAGACTAAATAAAATTGCTACGTAGGTGCGTATCGTAGAACAAAATTCGCGAAGTCCAAACAACGGAAACCTAAACTAATTCAAAGTCGACATTCAATGGCTTGTTTTGTTATAATTTCCGTACGACGACGTCATCGGCTCTCGGCGAAGCGAGCCAATCATATTGTCCGATTTCCTGCCTCAGTTCTATCAGGGTAGGGTTTGTAAATATGCGACCAGGTACAGCTTTTTCCGTATTTGCGTAGGAATGCACGCTGAACGCTCGTAACCGAAGAACACCTCTCATATTCCAATACACAAAAACTACTCTCCTGAATTGCCGCCATCTTGAAAAGTGCCGCTACAGGCTTGCCATCTAGCGAGCCACGAGGCAGGCTTTTAAGCTTGGGGAGTGTATGCATCTTGTCATATATCACCCGTCTCTGTACGCCGTATACCTCTCAATATACATGTTTTGAAACCCGAATCATTTAGGCTAACTCTGTATAATAAAAGTTTTGCGTTGTGTGTAAAAAGTATGCTATCATTACAGTTGTTACATATGTATTGTGATTTTGATGAACCGAAACATAAAATGTACAGAACAGAACGCCGTCTCTTACCCCCCGTACCCGTGACAGACCGGTCACTGAACGGTTTGATGGGCAAGACACGGGAATTTTATTTAAGGAAAAAAGAAAAACAAAAACATAGAGATATTTACACTAAGTACAGCACAGGCATTTTCACTTTTACACTATTATTTCGTATTATTTTTCGTTTCTTTAGATGTTATTTAGATGTTTAGATGACATTTCTTTTTTGAAGGGGGGAAATGTCTGGCAATTTGGAAATGGTTGGATGAGCTCGCTGGAAAGTTGAAAGCTGGAGAGTCCGGAAGAGCTCACTATTTTCACTTATGGCTATCCTACGAATTTTATTCCTGAAGACGAAATTATTGGCGGCTCTTTTCAGCGATTCTTTGTCCAAGTTTGGCGCTGTCTTCCTCGTATGCCAAGACACTGTGAGGGTACACTCCCTGGCATAGTGAAGTGCCGTGCCAGTTCCGCCACAACTGCAATAATCGCTATCAGAGGTGAAACCTTTTGAGATTGGCAGGGAAAGAGAAGAAGACAAGATACTCTCTAATCCAGTTAGTGGGAAGGACACTAACTGACGGCATAATGTTATAAATTTTCCTGCCTGTTCCAGATAGCACAAAATGTTGTCCGATATCGTATAATATTGTTCGATATTATATAATATTATATAATATTGCCCAATATGATATTATATAATATTATATGATATTGCCCAATATGATATTATATAATATTATATGATATTGCCCAATATGATATTATATAATATTATATGATATTATACAATATGATATTATATAATATTATATGATATTATACAATATGATATTATATAATATTATATGATATTGTACATTATCTTTTGCTACTAGGGGTATTGCCATTCTTTCATGAAGTTTGCCACTCCTCAAGCATGCTCTTCCGGAGGAGGCCTTTTATGTGCAGTTTAGGTAGCTTAGTAAGTGGTTGCACTTGTTACGTTGCGTCTTTTGCCATTTGGTCTGCTCTCTCAGTGCCTATATTGCCTGCATTCGCTTGAACTCACGAGACTTTTATTCTTACACGTCGTATAAATGGGAAAATAAATGATGTTTTACTTTATATAAAAATCTAAACTTTGGAGTTTGCTTCTAATTGCCTAATTACGTCCAATTTGCAGTTGTTATTTTGAATAGTTTTCTCCATTAGCATTGCATAGTGCGCTAAAATAGCAAGTTAAATATTGTTCGCTGTAGAGTGCATTAGTGTAAAGAACGTGGTAATTTAATATATTCATCTATTTCGGAATTCAAATAATACAATCTCTTTTTATTCAAAACATAAGAGCCAGGAAACAAAAGTTATGCTTTTTTAATAAAAGTATGATACATTTCTTAGAAAAGAAACCAAATTACAGAAAAACAAAACTCATAAACTGAGGTTTGATCATCTGTTGACTGTTTGAAATAAAGGAAAACAGCTTAACTTCCGATAAGCATCTATAGTATATATTGACGCTGTGTCCTATTCTGGTTATCGACAGTATTTAATGCTCGGAAACTTCGTTTTAAGACATTATGTTTATCAGGAGTTTGAGAATTTTTTTTATATGAGTATAAACCGTACCATGCAGGTCTGATCTTTCGAAACACATAGGAAGAAGATGAAATTTTTGGATCATTGGAGCTCTATGTTTGGGCAGACTTGAGAATTCAAAAACATGTTTGTATTCTGTTAATATTTTTGTTTGAGATCCATATTTTTTATTAACACAGTATAGTAATCCCTACAATGTTTCGAATTTCTATAATATACACAACATCACTTCTTGTTTTTTTTATTGCAAATACTTTTCAACTAGTCAAATAAATCCACTTCCTCTTTAAAGCACCTATCATATCATTTTAAATCTAAATAAATTAGGTAAAATAGAAATGTGGAAGAAATTTGAAGGAGAAATGAATTATGTTTTTCTCTTGAATATTTTAGAATTTACTCACAATTCTCATTATAACGAAGAAGACATCCCACGTGTTTAATCCCTATAGTTGATTCAATAAAATGGCATATTTTTTCAATAAAATGGCATATTTTTCTTTTATTTTTGCATATTCTAAACTAATGGCATATTTAGTTTAGAAGAAAATCATAGAATTACTCTCCTATTTACAATGATATAATGAAATTGTAAGCCTTGTTTACAATGAATTTGTGCCAAAAATTATAGAAACAAAGCAAGAAATTCTCGAAAAACAATTTAAGGTAATTTGAAAATTCAGTTGTTTGAATCAGCTTTCGAGAGAATATTGTATTAAAATTTATTTTACTTCGCTAGAAATTAGTTTCATATCACTAGTTTAAATAGAGAATAAGATGTATCCTAATCCATCGTCCAGAAGATTAATTTAATAACTTGTAGCGTTGGTGTATCATAAATATTTTAATCAAGATTTAGTTTTGACATATTTAGTGAACTTAAATTATATAATAAATGAAATATTTCATTACCCTAAAGCTTTAAACGAAATTATAACAAGCAAAGGTTGGTTCCCATAACGTTTATTATATATCTGTCTATTTCACATAATTGTAATACGCAAATAAGTTTACTTTTATCTACCAAGTAAATATAAATTCGTATGTCCTTAAATTTCTTACAATAGAAAATTTTTAATATCATGTTATATATTCCAAATGTTATAACACATCTCAAAACTATTAATTTACATATTAATAAGTAGATTCTGGAATGTTTACTTGTTTAATTGTTTTGAGAACAAACAACTAGTGTTTCATATGGAATGCAAGATTAATTTTATAAATTTGCTTTTCGTGGTCATATTTCAAAGTTGTTTCAACACCAAGAAATTAAATATGAATGAGATTACTTTATTAATATGATAATTATAAAGTTAAAGCAATGCAAGATGCAGGTTATGGTATTCCTCTGAGGTTGCACTAGAGATGTAAACTGGAATACAACAGAGATTTCATAATAATTATATAAATAATTACAGAAATTCAATCAATAAAATAGAAAGCGTACATTTATTATAGATATAAATTATTTAAAAGTCCAGGAAATACTGAATAATAAAAAATAGTTTTTATTATAACATAAGAAATAAAGTATAATATGAAATTTGTTACTAACTTATATTTTTTAACCATATTTGGTGGGATCATAGATAAAATAAACCAACTCCATGTTTTGTCCAATTTGCACTAACACAACTGTGGTGCATTACTGTAAATGTTACATTTTTAATTAAATAATGATTTAAGTCCATAGTAGTTTAGGTTGCATCCACCTGGCAGCAAGAACAAAGAGAAGGCCACTATTATTTTAAACGCAGCTAATAAACTTTATGATCTCTTTTTCACAGCAATGAATCTCATCGAATAGGTTCAATTTAAATTTGAACCCTCCATTTATAAAGTCTAAAGGGTATTTTAAATGTGTGAATATTAAGTTTATTTTCTTTTCATGTTATAAAGACATTTTCATTTTACCTATTAAGAAATTCGCGAGAGTTATAAGCATCAATAATTATAATACAGCAAAATTTCTGAAGGAAATTTTGTTATTTACAACTGTACAGAGTGAATGAAAATGAAAACTGGTCTTTTAAGCAATGATAATATCGCTGATGATCTCATAAAGAAATTTTTTATGAGATAAATTCAGTTCTTTATAGGTATATATTTACTACATAAATAAAAAAAGATTCTATTAAAAGGATAAGAGGATGTTTTTGCTCTATACACGCATTAGGAGACTTGCTTCATATTTCTAACCAGAATTTCTTCTATAAAAGAGTCAGCCCCTTCGCAAGTGGCACTTTTCGTACTCTTACAATTACACGGGTTTCTTTGTTATACATTAAACATTTAAATGTATAAGTTTATTTTGAAAAATGACGCCCTTCTTTCGGTATACCAAATGAACTTCCATTTATCTTCTGATTCTGTGGTAGTTTCTTCGATAATAAGTCATTTCGTCTTTCGTTTAGATCGAGGATGTTATAAGTGTACATTATTTAAATAAGTGCACAATGTTCAAACATTTAAAATTCAGCAGGTATTTTTGGAATTTTGTGTGTTCAACTACACGATAACTCAAATACGGGAAGAGCTATACCTATATAAAAGCAATTTCGTATATAGACCTAAACCAAAATTGTATATCTGTAAAAATTCCTTGACGAAATCCCTTAACGGAAATTCTAACTATCAGTTAGAGTATGAATATAATAATTCTACAAGTGGATTCGGAGCAAGCTAGAATTGTGAAATTTAGCTAGTTATCTCTACACTAAATCTGTAGATTTGTATCAAATCCGTCAAATAGTAAAAGGCCCTTCTATCTGATGGATTCTGATTTGTTTCTTTGCTTCTTGAATGAATTTGTTTGCGTAGTTTCGATACTTTTAGCTTTTTCATATAGTACCTATGTATTTTCTGTCGTACTAATCAATAGGCAAAAATAAAATTTTCCCTTCCCAACACAGATATCTTGAGCATATTTTAAAATCATCTTTGGCATCATTGAAGGAGTTTCTACATTTCAAGTCAACTTTGACAAAAAGCCTTATATTTAGACAAGTGACTGAATTTTGTTGCATATTGCATACCGGTTCCCTTTCAAAACATCCGTCTAACCCATCTGTAAAATACATTTTTTGCAAAAATGTAAATGGAAATATAGAAATTACGGAAATGCTCCAAATAACAGTAATGAAGTAATTTTTTATTCATAAAATTACTAACATAATAGACCGATATGTCTCTTACTGATCCGGTAACTCTCTGACGCCACCAACAATAAAATTCGCACCATAGCATTGCGAGACGTTAAACAGCATTATTTCATTGTTAGAGCACCTAAATTTAAGCAGTTTTAAATTTAAAAAGTAATTGTCGTTCTAATTTCAAATTTAATAGCTCTAAAATAGTGAAATGGTGAAAATTTATCTCGCTATGATCAATAGTTCCCGAGAAATTTTAAATTATATTAATCATATATTTCAAATTAATTTTCGTTCTTTTCATAGGAAGTAGTAAATCACGTCAGTGGTATATCATGCGAGTGATAAAAATTGGACGCCACGATGCATGTGATTATTTATTGCAATCGTGATGATATAATTTGATAATATTTTTTGGCAACGTTTGACAAGCAGAGAAGTTCTTTGTATTCAATAGAATTTCGAAAAAGAATTCTTTTGAAATTTTAACGTTTGACTTACGCTTGACAAGCTGGGAATTTCATGGTTATTGAATTATAATAAAATTGTTAAACAACGAAAAATACTTCACACGAAATATTGTTTATCAAAAGATCTTTTAAATAAAGGAATATGTAACTAACATGCAAATAAAAAAATATTTCTTTTCATAAAACAAATGTTTTTTTTATTTGTTTTCAAGCAATGTTAATCATTTCTCTCGCATATACATCTATTTAAACACGCCAAATTTGACGGGAAATCTCTCGAATAAAGAGGCAATTTGCACTCGGCATACCATGACGGGTGATTTTCTAGTACTTTAATTAACAATTAATTTATAGTGACTTTTATTTTACATACGGATAATATTTATTTAGAAGTCACTTGTGTAGACAATATCGTAAAAACCATGACACTTCAAATATCTATTCTGTTACTTTTCTCAACCAAGTCTCTATTCAAGTAAAATGCCAACAAGGAGTCAGCATTCCAGACAGAATCTTTTGAAATTCATTTCTAAAATATAACTTTATTTTTCTTCTCTCGAAAGGGTAGATAATTACTGAATGAAGCCGGCTTTCAGTGAAAAATCAGGGGCAAGATTATCTTTTTCGAGACGCACCATTTGGTAATTTCCAAGTACGGAAAATCTTAATTACAATATCCATCATTCTCAATCATCCAGAGTCTTAAAGACATTTCCTTGCAGCGCGTTACTTGGATTAATGTATTCAGCGGCATTTTTTTGCTTTCCTAGGAGTGAAAGTCTAATTATTTTTGGATGCTTACTTACCACAAGAGTTAATGGAGAGTTTGAGTTTCTTCCTCAACATTAGGAGAAGGATGTGGCTCTATATTAGATGTGTCATTCGGTTCTTCAGTTTATGATATTAATTATTAAAAATTGAACTGACGATTCGTGCGGTGGTCAAAAATTGAGTTAGTTCTTTTCTGGGACTTGGGAGTTTGTGTTTATTTTGGATAAAAAGAGCCCTTCAGATTTAAATTGAACTTGTCAGCAATTTTTTTATGAGAAAAAAATTTGCAATAGTTTTTGTGGGTTTATTTTGCATGTGTTAAATTTAGTTGTATTTATTTTTTCTTTTTTTCGATTAAAAATTAATTTCTTTTCTACAATCAAAAATTTTGATTTCAAATATCAGAAAATACATATTAATATCGCAGAATATGTTTTGGCAATTGCAAATAAAAATTCAAATTTATGAAGCTTAATTAGAAGCTTTTAGGCTGTTAGGAATTTCAATTCTCTTTTTTTCTTTTAGTATTGATTTTCTTTCCTTGTTCCCTGATTTAACGGATGGGCAATTTTCTAGAATTTTTGTGGTAATTTTATCAATTCATCTTCTATGTATTGGATAGTTGAAAATATCTGTTACGATTTTTATTTTTTAATTGATATATTCCAATTATTTTCAGTATTATTTGATTGTGTATATTTTCTTTATAAATTTTCAGTCTTCATACGTTTTTGGTCTTGCAATATTAAATATTATTTTACTTATTTGTTTAATTTGTGCTTTATTTAGGTGTTTCATTAGTTCATTTTCTATTTTATCATCTTTAATGTATTCAAAGAACATAAATATGAAATATGATTAATTGATATTATTGAATTGTATTCCAATATATTTCATATGTATATATACACACATTCAGAATGGGTGTATAATTCCATATCTTACCGTTCATGGCTTTATATCTCCATATAAGGCCATGAACCCCCCCCCCCCCCGCTTAACTTCAGAACGGCAACAAATATAGTCATAAAGGAAAGTGGCTAAGCGTCACACGGCAAGACCACTTACAACGCCACCTAGTGGAAAATAGGGAAAACTAGGGATACTTGATACTACGTGATTTTCTCAGCTTGTGAGATAATTGGTAATTTTCGTGTGCCATTTTTATTTGACCGTTGGTGATATGGTCTATTGGAGGGGGTTTCCATTCCAAGCTGAAAAGCCATCGTAATGATGTGTAGGTAAATATATTTTGGGAGTACAAAAGTAAATTTTCACTTTTTCATTTCTCAGTGAATAAGAAGTTTACTATTAAATATATGATGAAATAAGAAGAATACTTCTAGCTTTAATATACTACGTTTTGCAGAATCTTAATTCTAAGTGATTTAATTTTTAGATTAAATAAAAGAGTAAATTTAGAGATACTTGACCCTAAAAAGTTAGGGATACTTGACCTTATCAAAAGCTATTGCAGCTCTGATGTCGTAGCCGATCGAAGCACATTTTGTGGTTGGGATCAGTGTTTTGGTTCGGGGAGTTTGTTGGAAAAATGGCAACTCAAATACAGAGAATAATTACTTAAAAATTGTTTCCTAGTAATTAATTACTGAATAAATTTCTTTTTAATATGATAATTTCAAATAACGCAAACTATTATTTTAGTAAGAATTTTAAAAGAATTGAAAGTTAATCAATCTATTTTTCCTCGACTGAAAGAATTTTTTATTTATTTATTTATTTATTATTTGAATAAAAATCTTTTTCTCGAACTATTTGGTTTTATTTAATGTCTCGCCATTTCTATTGAGTTCGTCTTTCTTGATTTGAATTTGCTCTTAAAATATATTTTTATTCTTTTGCTTTTAATTTTTTAAATATTAGAAGAACCGTCTAAGTCTATTAAGATTTTCTGTTTTTAACTTTGTGCAATATTTTTTAAATCCCTTTGTTCATTTTGATGCTATTCTTTTTTTCTGATTTTCCAAACCGACATTTCTTTAATGCGCTAACGACGCTGCAAGGTTCCCATTTCCATTGCTATAATTTTTATCATTTAATTAAATCAATATTTTAATTCTTCATTATATTTTGAACTAATTTAATTTAATAACTATATTTAATTTGATGACTACACTAATTTAATTTAATAACTAGATTTCATTAATAACAACTGCGTTTTATAGATTCCATATTATTTTTTACTAGTTTTATTAATATTTTTTCGATAATTAACACCTTTTGTAATTCAGCAGTATTAACCTAATATCTGAATTTCGCGTACATACAAATTATCAAAAGAATTTAAATACTCAAGTATCCCTACCCTTAGGGTCAAGTGTCCCTAAGGTTAGGGACTTGATCCTAAGAGATTTCATGAAATATATTTATTTTATGATTAAATGATATATCAGTTTAGCATAAATACATTTATCCTTCTTAGAAACAAATACTTTTATGATGATAAAAATTCAAATACTCGAGAAATATTAGAAAAAGGAAAAGTAGGGTCTTGTTTTCCTAGTTTCCCTTATGGAGTTAGTGTTCTTCTCTCAAATTTGATAACTGCTATAGGAATAAAGTAAATAAAGAAAGTATTAGTTAGAACTCCATGTATTTAATGTGAAAAAACGCATTTCAAACACTACTGCTGAGAATGAAGCACCGAAAACGTTCATTTATTTATTAAAGATTTCCAAATTTGTGGCGTGACGAATAGACATAGGCCTCTCAAAAAGCTGATTTTGGAAAATTCTAACGAAATGGTTGCTGATCCGTTATACCCTATGCATATTAGGTTACACTACCAGCAGGAGATGTTGAGAGAGGTTACACGAGGTGCAATTTTATCATAATATCCCAGAATAAACAAGACACATGAAAGGACAGCTATACAACAAACACGGCAGGCGGAATAAACAAGACAGACGAATTGATTTTTCATTAAAAATGAACATAAACATAATTACAATAAACAAAATATATATTATAGATGAAATCTAAATAACAAAATAAATTAATAATTTTTCATATTTAGGAATAAACAAGACAGTGAGATTGATCCCATATTGAAAATGAAAGTAAACATAATTACAATTTTGGGAGCGACGGAGGTGTCCAATTTATATTTTCATCTTGAGATAAGTAACAAGAGCAATAAATAATTAGAAGATTTTATCTTTCACGAAAGAATAAAAAAAGGACGACATTCAAAAACGCAAACTTAATATTTTATTTACAAATCTGAATTAACAATTTTAAGAACGCTCGTGCATCAATGCACGGAATAGAAAAACTGCAATGCGACAACGCACGTGCAGTCAAAAATATAAAATGTTAATTTTTATAAAATCAAAATTTATTTACAGGATTTTTATCATCATCATCAACGATAGTAGCAGGCTTGTTATCAGTCACCACACAATAAATAAAAAAGTTATTATAGACGGAAACAAAAAAAATAAAATAAATGAAGTAAAAAAAAAATTGAGATGGTAAGCGTAAACCCATAACACTCGTATTTACGGGATGAAAAAGGGAAAGCACGTGTCAGATACATGATATCAATAAACATAAAACATTTTGCATTGTAATTCTGATAAATTTGTAAAATAAAAGATATTTAGCAGATAACTGTATTGTATTTCGACAATTGATTCAAAAATTGTTTCATGTCAGTTGGTTCAGCATAAAAACAAATTAACTGGTAAAATCTAAAATATCAATAAGTTGTTTATTTTTTTCTTAATGTTAAGAGTGAAACGAAATCATAGTCAAAATCCGTTTTCATTCCTATGGCAGAATTTATGTAGATAATTATCAAGCTTTGATTAAAATAAAAATAGCGACCACTTAACTAAATGCGATCTCAGCAAATGAAAATAATAACCATATAAAAATGTTAGTTTCTATTATATTTGATATCGATAGATTTCTATTCCCAGGATGCTGCAGTTTTCTATATGAAGCACTACGAGCAGAAAACAATGAGCGCTATATATTACTTGTGTTTTGAGTCGAATTAGTTTTATATTTGATATCGAAAGATTTCTATTCCCAGGATGCAGAAGCTTGCTATATGAAGCACTATGAGCAGAAAACAATGAGTGCTATATATTATTTGTGTTTTGAGTCGAATTAGTTTTATATTTTGATATCTATAGATTTCTATTCCCAGGATGCAGCAGTTTTCTATATGAAGCACTACGAGCAGAAAACAATGAGTGCTATATATTACTTGTGTTTTGAGTCGAATTAGTTTTATATTTTGATATCGATAGATTTCTATTCCTAGGTTGCTGCAGTTTTCTACATGAAGCACTACGAGCAGAAAACAATGTGTGCTATATATTACTTCTGATTTGAGACGAATTGGTTTTAGAATTGCAATAATAATTCGACGCAAAATAATTAAAATTTCGAATAAAGAAATATTATTCTTCATTTTACCGGCAGGAAATTAATTTCCTAATGTTGTGATACTGTGCAGTTTTGAAACAAAAATAGTTTTCATTTTTGAAGAATAGTTTCCAAGTGCACGTTTTGCATATATTGTTCAAACTTCTAAAAACTGGTAGGGCAAACAGCATTTCTGCACCTTTGGAAATCCAGGATGAATTTAACGAATCATATTAAAATTTTTCAATACAACTCATTTATTCATCAAATAAATCCCACTAGGTTTCCTAATCTATGATTATCGGAAAATAAGAGGTAATCATATTTATATCAACATGTTTAACCAGTTTGATGAATTAATGCAGTATAATTATATTTCGAGAACTCTATAGCGAAAATTAAACATCTCTGTAAATTATACCTATGAATTATTTTTCTTTAAATATTCATGATGTTTTGAAATGGTGAATTCAAAATGCGAACTAAAATTTTAGTCACAGACATAAATCATTAATTTTATTTTACGTTTCATATATTTATGATCAGGAAATTAATATTTAATCAAAGGAAAACCTATTCCGCGATGCAATTCGAAATTTAAATCAACTGTATTTCAGCAACGAAATATTATTCTTTCGAAAAGAATTAAATTATAAAGCTGGAAAAGCATTCGAAATAAACAACGATTTTGATTTTCATTTATTCCATTTCCTAACTTTAGAAAATACTTAATTATTTATTCTGCCATTCCCTAAAGAAAACAGGGAAAGAATGTATTAGCATTGTCGATGCAAAACAGCATTTGAGCAACCACAAAGGAGATTGAAGTAAACTAATAAAATCTAAGGGAAAAAAATGAAACAAACATAACTGGATCAAAATAAAGAACCATAAAAATAATCTGAAACGAAGATAAAACAAATCTCGATTATTTTTTCAATAGTATAAACATGAATTGCATATAGTTAGACCACTAGTTTTACAAGTTAATTTTTTCTTCCAACTTACGTTAGAGGGGAAAATGTTTTATTTCTAAATAAACTATATAACCATTTCTTCCGCCGTCTGAGAGTTGATATTTTATCCGATATTTCTGCTGGTTAAATGAAAAAGAATTTTCATTGTCTCCTAGTTACATTTCGTAAAAGGAAATGAACTTTTAATGTGTTTTATCAATTTTCTCCAAGGAGTAATTGTTTTCACATGTCCAAAGAAAAAATAGTTTTCATTTTTTTTTTCAAAATTGCCATAAATCTCGAATAGATATTTTCATTGTCTCCTAGTTGCATTTCGTAAAAGAAAATGAACTTTCAATATTTTTTATGAATTATCTCCAAGAAGTAATTGTTTTCAAATGTCAGAAAAAAACAAAAATAGTTTTCATTTTTTTCAAAATTGCCAGAACTCTCGAATAGAGCTGTTTATGTACTTAATTTTAATTATAACAATTTCTTGAAAATTTTCAATCATGCATTGTATTTTGCTGTATATTGCATGATACTCTAACTGAAATCGTTTCCTTTAGACTTCAGGGTGACAAAGTCTGAAACACCCTTTTTATGCAGGAAGAAACGGAAAAGGGCGTAGGGGAACGTTTACAAGTTATTTGAAATAAAATTTGCTATCCCTTCCAACAGCCCTTCGAACTGTGTCATATTGCTTTCCCTCATAGCAATCTAAGCTATGCTCTAAGCACACGTAACAAAACTAAACAGCACTTACAAAAATTAACAACTTTGATTATCACTAAATCTCAGTCACAGCACTTTTAATAGTGTCCAATGCCTTATTAATTCACCAGCTTGATCTGCTGATCAAAGTGCAACCATACCTCTCGGTTTGAGAACTTGCTTTTATACCTTTATCAACCGAAAGTGACGTCAATAAGTAGGTAGTGAAGTACTCTCTCGAAGGTTCTTGAGATCTCTGGCTCCCAGCAGAGATAGGATCAGAGTTCAGGATTTTTCTAGAAGATTCCTTTTGTTACCAAATAGCCAAAATGTTCGCCAAGTTAGTCGCCAAGATTAGTATGTCAGGAAAACAACTTTACAACTTCGTAACACTATCTACAAAGAAAGCATGTCGTGGTTTACTAGAAGAGAGGATGGGACCATATAAAAGTTACATACACAATTAAAGCCTTCCACCACGCACCTACACCGATCCTTTTATATCATGGCAATCCAAATAGAGTGATGTATATCGGAACAAATTGGATATCCAACCTCTCGCTCCACACCGTTCCAATCCGGATCGCTTTTCAATTTGACCACTGGTTTCGTGATAGAGCGGCCATTTTGCTTGGCGATAAGCTGTTGTAATTGTCCAGGCTTCTCATTCAGGGGCATTAACATTCGCATTCTTTCGAATATATCAACAGAAGACTACCGCCTAGATAAGAAAAAAGCTCAAAAAATAAAATGTGGTTTCAATAAGAAACTACCGCCTTTCAAAGGGTTAAAATAATATTAGTGATATTGAGAGTTTAGATAAGAATTTAACTGCACATCTTGGAATTTACTGCTATTCAAAAGAACCACCGCAATAAAAATAACAATTCAATTAAATTAAGTTTGCTTTGTAAACAATGTTATTAGCAATAGATACCTGATATGAAAACGTTTTTTATAACGTTCACATAATGTAAATGTAATATATATTGCTTAATATATCTATTTATATGGTATTTTCTGTAAAATGGATGCTGTATTGTAAAGCCTGCCATATTCCGCAAAGAGTTTCAAATGTCAAACAGTGATGACACCTCAATGAAAAAGTTTCCAGAAGACGATGGGAAAATCTAATCTACCGAATCCTTCTCCTCTTTCACACAAGGCTACGGCAATTTAGAAAGGATTTATTTTTTCATTTCCAGTCTATCAGAACTCAAATGTCAAACAGTGATGACGCCTCCTTGAAAATGTTTCCAGAAGACAAAGGTAAAATTAAATTAAATCTACCGAATCCTTCTCCTCTTTCACACAGAGTAACGATTTAAAAAGTTCGTTCCAAGGCTACGGCAATTTAGCAAGGATTTTTTTTCCATTCCCAGTCTATCAGAACTAAAATTTCAAACAGTTATGACGCCTCATTGAAAATGTTTCCAGAAGACAAAGGTAAAATTAAATTAAATCTAACGAATCCTTCTCCTCTTTCACACAGAGTAACGATTTAAAAAGTTCGTTCCAAGGCTACGGCAATTTAGAAAGGATTTTTTTTCCATTCCCAGTCTATCAGAACTAAAATGTCAAACAGTGATGACGCCTCATTGAAAATGTTTCCAGAAGACAAAGGTAAAATTAAATTAAATCTACCGAATCCTTCTCCTCTTTCACACAGAGTAACGATTCAAAAAGTTCGTTCCAAGGCTACGGCAATTTAGCAAGGATTTTTTTTCCATTCCCAGTCTATCAGAACAGCCATCTTCCAAAGAAGTTCGCTTCAATGTCCTGGCCACTCTATCATTTCCTCTACACCACCTAGTTGCCGTTCCTTTTGAAAGGATTTATGGAAATGAGAAATCCTAGTGGAGCTATCGGCGCACGCTTTAAAAATGATATTTCAATTAAGTTAACTTTATTTCGTAAGGAATGTTATTAGAAAAATATACCTGAAATAAACATATATATACACACACCTGACATGAAAAGTTATATGCAATATATATTGCTTAATATACTTATTTACATGATATTTTCTGTGAAATAGATACTGAATTTTAAAGCCTGCCATATTACGCAAAGAGTTTCAAAACTCAAATGTCAAACATTGATGACACCTCATTGAAAAAGTTTCCAGAAGACGAAGGGAAAATCAAATCTACCGAATCCTTCTCCTCTTTCACACAGAGTGACGATTTAAAAAGTTCGTTCCAAGGCTACGGCAATTTAGCAAGGATTTTTTTCCATTCCCAGTCTATCAGAACAGCCATCTTCCAAAGAAGTTCGCTTCAAACTTAAGTGTCCTGGCCTCTCTATCAATTCCTCTGCTCCTTACACCACCTCGTTGCCGTGCCTTTTGAAAGGACCTATTGAAATGAGAAATCCCAGTGGAGTTATGCAACGGAGCAGGTTTTCTTTCTGGCGCAAGAAATTTATCTAGGGACAGGCAGAACAAAGTTTCGGCCCTATCCCGTCTATCTCGGCAGTGACATCGGATTTTATAGGTTTAATTTTAGAGCAGACCGCTTTAGAGCTATTCGGGGAATTGCGAAATGTATATACCTTGAAAGTTGGGAGATATGGTGGCACATAACTTCTTCAAGGAACTTTTCGGTGGAGGAATAAATTTTTGGTTTTTCTTGAGAGCTTCTTTTATTGTTGCGTTCTTCTTCGATCCATGGTGCCAGTGATGTTTGAGGAAGGTCTTAATTGAAACAATATATCTTCCGTCTCGCGCCGGAAGGTATTCAGCTCTATTTTCTTTCAATTTCTTTTCGGTCGGCTTAATTGTATGCTTTTACATTTTTCGGGTAAGTCTTATTTAAACTTCTACTGGTTGGAACTCTGATGCAGATCTCTGTAAAGATAGATTTTTAACTTCCCAGAAAAAAAGAAGATGCTCTGATATTCAATTTAATCTTAAGATGAGAAAAAGTTTTCTTTACGATTCATCAAAGAATGAAAGCTATAAAAAGTTTAGGGAAGAAGGTTTAATTAAATTTTATTCCCATTTTTATCGGAAAACAAAAGAATAAAAATGTTGTCTCTGTATAATATAAGGAAGAAATAAAAATTATAATTTTACGAATAAAAATGTGGTGTTTTCCCCTACTCAAAAGAAATATTGTACAATTGTGGGAATCGGGGTCAGCGGCAATTTAAAAGAGAAAGTGAAGCAATTTTTTCTGTTACTTATTGAAGATTAATTTTCAGCTGATGAATTGCGTCCTGGAGCATTAAAAAGTAATCAGAAATTATTCCCCTATAATTTTCTCTTCATATTCTATTAGTTTTATGTGTATGAAGCATTCTATAAATTCCTTTTCAAAGTTTTTACCTTTAGAAAGAGGACATTAACTCGCCGAACATCATGTGGCCCAGCATTATCGGTAATATACGGGATAATCCACGATAACTGCAAATACTACTAGTGAAATACCACCTCAAACTTGGATTTAACTCCCTATGGGATCTAAACTGCTTGCCCTCTAATCACTCTGTAGATAGTTTTATTCCCCCTATCCTACTATCAGTTTATTTCTAATGAAGGGATACAAGAATATGCAACTTAATTGGGGAGGGAAAGGTATAAGAGCTCTAATATAAAGACGATTGAAAACATCGTTGTCCCCACGTTCTTTGCGAGAATCGCTAGAATAAAAAAGTAAGTAATCTGTTATCATCCCTTAGTCTTATAACTAAAATACAGTGTGAAATTCATTATCATGGCAAATGCCAATATTTTTTTCATATTATAATGTATTGTTGCAAAAGTCTTTCCGTGGGTGTATGGTGTAAACACTCCAACACGCAGGATAATGGAGAATGAAGGTTTATTTACAAATATACAGGAAAACATTTAGCACAGGTACAGGAAACAATAGTTCTTGCACAGATTACCAATGTAAATAGACAACAATTCACAGGTAATAACAGTTCAGCACTTTGATATTTAACAACACAAACAATCAGAAAAAGACTAGTAACGACAATAACTGCACTTTCAATAGCGCTCAGCTCACTAGCTTCCTAGCTCGCACTGCGGACGAAGCTCTAAAGTCGTTCCCAATGGATCAACACTACCTCCGTCATCCAAGCGCTCTCCTTATATAGTCTCCCCAGGCAGTCCGTGACGTCACATGGAATTATCCAGTACATTCAAGCTTATCTTCTCTCCTAATAGAAATATCGAGAAAATTCCAGGACCTATGAGATCCCATATTTCGTCGCCAAAGTCGCCAAGTTTATCGCCAAAGTCAGGAGTCCAGACGTGGCTGTTGTCGGTCATCTCATATTTACCCCTGTAAAACACTCTTCCCAACCATAAGACTCGCATTGCTAGGAAGCGACTTTCCATGTTTGTAACAGTATGAAACACGGTTGAATTTATCATCAGGATTTAAATAACATTTCGATTGAAATAATCTGTAATAAAATAAGAAATGACACGAATTATTCATAATTGAGGATCTTCATTAATTGCAGTTTATTCATCAATTCATGAATTAAAATTTTGAAAACAAATCAATCTCTATGAACAGAAGAATGGCAATTTGACTTGTGTTGATAATGGAGAACATTATATATTCTTCCAAGCCGTAAAATTCTTACAAAGATTAAGGTATGCTTGTGAAATACTAATGATTAAAATATTTTATAGTTAAAAGACTTATTTTTTGAAATTAAAAAATTAATTTTAAAAAAATTAAATAGTGGTATTTAATCCTGATGGATTAAATACCACTATAGATTAAAAACCAAGAACGGATCTAATTTAAATGCGAAATGTGACGCCATCCTTAACAATACAGACTTTGTTAATGATTACTGAAAATGAGTTATTCTGAATTTTGTTTGATGTTTATGAAATCCATTTAATTAATGGCTTATTATGAGGATTACTGTAATACCACGATTTATTTTATTAAAATTGTAAGATTTATCAAATTAAATCTTAAATTTCTTAGATGATAAGTCACAAACATGCGTATTTATACGAAGAATGTACTTAAATCTTAATAGTTCGCTAATCTTTAAGTATACAGTCAGTATACTTAATATAAAAACTGAGCAATTCCGTTTAATGTTAAATGAAATGCTAATCAACATACTTTAATATAATTCAGTTTGAAAAAAGATTGTAATTAAATGCAATGATTTTTATTTTAGTTTTCCTTTGTTTATTAAATTATGATAAGCTTTTATTTTTAAAAAGATAATTTTTTTCATTAAAATTAAATGGAACTCGAATGCTTTTCATTTTTCAAATAATGCGTCATTTTCAACGTATTTCAAAAGAAATTATTATTGATTATGAATACATGAATACGAATGCAATCCTCATTAAAAAATATGGTAATTTATTATTCTTTCTGACTGATTTCTTGAACATACTTAACTTGTTACACTTCCAATGATCATTTAAAATGACTTTCTTTCTTTTCAAAGTTTTATAAAGTAAATCTTGCTTAAATCAATAGACTTGACGAAAGTGCATGCCAATGCATAATTTATGGGAATTAGTTTTTAAGAATCGTTTAAATAGTTTTGTTTTATGCTAACAATTACTTCTTTTATTCGAATTAAATCAAAGTCATAATTTGCATTCTTCTGTTTCTTTATGTTGAAACATATTATTGAGTAACTAGAAAAATAACCCGTCATGGTATGACGGGTGCAAATTGTCACTTCATTCCAGAGATTATTTGTTAATAAATATATCCTACAATGCACTTAGGCCAACGTTTTTCCAGTCTTCAAAACATGTCTTAAATTTGTTTTGGTTAAACCGATTCAGAATTCTTAAAAAAATTATTTTATTGAATCAATATACTCAAAACTCCTATCACGAAGAGTCAGTTTCAACCATGGAAATAAAGGAAAGTCATAGCTTCGCCGTGTCAGGTGATTGAGGAACAAATAGAGCCGCAAATGTTAAATCGTTTTTCAAATATTCACGAATAATAGTGGCACTGTGAAAAGGCACATTATCGTGGTGCTTAACCAATAAATTATCTCGCCACAATTCAGATGGTTTTCGACGAATTGCTTCGTACAAAGCTCTTCAAGTAATATTCTTTATTGTAAGTCTTGCCGAAAGGAAGAAATTTATAAGGTACGACACCACAACAATCCAAGAACACAGTCACTATTACCTTAATTTTTTATTTGACTTTCTACCTTTCTTAAACACTTTATATCTCTTAGAAACTCTTATTATTGATAAACAGTCTTCTTCAAAGACATTTTGCAATATTTAAAAGGTTTTTGTATCAGAAATTCCATTGTGGTTAAAAATATTTAACTAATGTTCTATGCTCAAGTACATTTACCATTTTGTAAAAGCGACAAGATAATTTTTTTTTCTAATTAAAAACATATTTTATCTTTAGACGATAACATTAAATTAAATACTGAGCGTTGCCAGATGTTTATGTTAAGTCTTAGAATATTTTGATAAAAGTTACCAAAACGATTTCTACTATCTATGTATTTTAATTGAAGCATATCCGATATTTTTTTGTCACCCTATTGAAATGAAATTATTAACAAAAAATTAAAATTAATTTCGGAGAATTCAGAAAACTGTGTAAATGTTTATAACTAAAATGGATCTGGCAAATATAATGGAATTATTAAGTAAAGCAGCGGAAAGATTCTGTCACCGACTTCCCTGCATACATATACAACCTGCCACGATTTATGTTAAACTTTGTAACGCATAGAAGAGAATCAAATTTGAATTTTTAACTATTTGTTTTGGACGATTATGCTCAAACTTTTATCATGATTTATTGCTTTGATTTCCTTTCTTGTTTGGAAATCATTCCATCCTTGAAAATTTTATTTTTTAAGGGGACATACGACTGTAAAACCTCGAAAACTTTCGATTTGATGGAAAAACAATAATAATATTCCTCAGTCTTTTCTGAACAATTTAAAACAATCCGCGTTAAAAATTTCCCATAATCATGAAAGTTCTGAAGAAAACTGTATCAGTTGTTGAACGCAAACATTGAAATGGCCTCATCTTTAAAGCTCTGTGTCTCAAAATGTTTTTTTTTTTTATATTGCGCGCACAATATCTGAAGAACAATTGAATATTTTTATAACATTTTTACTGATTGTGCTATGTTCTAAAAATAGAACCACAATTTTTGAACATGTTTTCTCCAAAGAAGTTTTTTGGAGAGTTAGAAAAGTTGAAATTTTAACTATTTTTAACATTTTATTTTAAATTGGTATATAGAACAGAAATTAAATTTAAATGTTAATAAATTGAGGTTCAGATTCTTAAACAGACTGTTTGGATTACTTAAATACCCAAACTATTGTGTTTAGACCAATATTTTATCCGTAATCATGCGCGCAAGGTGACTATCTCATTTTTTCTCTAAAAATTATACCCATAGTCAGTACTCTCCTAAATAAATATATATCAATATAAAGGTTTACAATGTGTGTACTATAAGAGAAATGACAGATAATTTTCTAGAAAAAAGTGAGTTTGTGAATTGCATTGTTTCAGAGATATAATGTATCGAATTTGACAGTTTCGCCCCATTTTTTCGATGTTTAAGAGTCGTATGGCCTCTTAAACAAAAATCTATCTGTCATATTTGTCAAGCAAAATAAAGATTTTCTTGGCAATTTTTTTTATTTATTTAATTTAAATGATTAGAAGGACAAAGTATCAAACTTATGTTCAATCCGCTGAAGCAAATTTAAACAGTTCCCTGTTCTCTATATAAAATTACTGTATCTCATTTTATTGAGGATTGCTTACACATTCTGATTCTTAATAAACTTTAAAAGCACACTCCCATTCATTGCTTTTAAAAATAAAATAGCTTGATTTCCTTTCAAATAACACCAAGAATCCAAGCAAATCTAGGATAACCTTTATTTGGATTTCATGAAAAGTTGCTATCCGTCTGAAAGCAGCCGAGTAAACACCTCAAAATTAAGATTTTGAGAAGAATCAGCTTTAAAAGTGCATTAAATTAAAACACTTTCGGCCCAATTGCTCTTTCAGTCGAAGCGCCTACATGAGAAAACTCAAACTCCCGAACAGAAAATTTCCAGCATTTTAAATCATCTTCAAACAACGTTTCCTTGTATGATTAGGTTACCCGTTTTACTCTGCACGCCCGATAAGCAATCTACGTTTCTAAATTAACGTTACTTTAGTTTTATTCCTTCCTCTTGGTGAGAGCTTACGTCTAACCTGTTTCCCGCAAAGTTCCGAAAACCTTCCCGCAAATATTTCTTACTTTGGAATTCATTTCTCACGACTAATCCCGAATGAACAATTCGTATTTCAGCTTCGTCTGGAATGGAATTTTCAGAAGACAGCTAATTAGTCAAGCACCTCTTTAACAGGAAAGAAAAGGAAAAAGGTGCTACATCACGATTGCCGGCATTGCTAATGAAGAAATCGAACAGATGTCAGGAACTCTCTTATTTTATGCCGGATCCGTGTTTCCCGTGAATAAGTTTGAAACAAGTTGTGTCGGAAGAAGATAGACACGATTATAAGTTAAATAATAAATGAAGAGAGGTTTAAGGAAGATGGCGTGGATGCAAGAGTATTTTTTTCGACAACTCGGTAACTGATGTATCCAGTCAAAAATATTGGCAATAAATGAAATCTGAATGGAAGTGTTGATGATACATTACAAAAATTTTCAGACTTTATAAAAATTATATT
>BGPR01007042.1:63787-74484 GCA_013235015.1 Araneus ventricosus | reverse complement strand
CCGCCATTATAAATCTTCCTATACCTAAAGAGTATCTATCACGGAACATATTTTCTATCAACTTCACTTCACTTTACGAAGCAAAGGGAGCATTATCGCCTTCTGCAGAGCATGTAAAGGTGACCAGGGCTTTCGAATACTAGATACACGCGAGAACGGTCGTAGTTATCGATTTCGAATTTTATTCCGAAAGAAATAAGTTACTGAGGAAGGTGGTTGATACTCCCCTCTGGAATAAATCACTTCGGCATGAAGTATTCCAAGCTCGAGAAGTCGCATACGAAAGCAGTTAAGAAAAATAGTGGATTTCATATTGGAGAACTTGAATAAAGGGCTCAATGCATCTTTGAAGTCAAACCCAGAGCATGCTTTATTTGTTATTTAAACGTGGGTGTGACTGACATCAAGTGTTGCATTGACTCTTATGAAAATTTTCATTAACTTTTCCGTTTAAGTCAAGAGTTTCTTCGTTTAATTAAATCTCTAGAAGGATTTTAACTCAAACTGTGCATGTATTTACTCCCTCCAGCGTAGTTTTAATTTACTTATTGGAACAGAAATAGCTGTTGCTTTCTAGTATTGTCTGATGCTTTATTTGTTATTTAATCGTGGGTGTGACTGACATAAGCGATGCATTGGTTTGTATGAAAGTTTATGAAAGTGTTCATGAACTTTTCCGTTTAAGTCCGAGTATCTTCGTTTAATTAATTCTATAGAAGGATTTTAACTGAAACTCTGCATGAATTTACTCCCTCCAACGTAGTTTTAATTTACTTATTGGAACAGAAATAGTTGTTGCTTTCTACACTGTAAAAAAAATCCCGTAAAATTTACGATTTTAAACTGGCAGCTGTGTTGGTTGTGCAAAACCGTAAAAGTTACGAAGTAAATCCGTAGGCAAAACGGTTTTTTACCATACAGGAACAGGTTTTTCCCGTAAAAGTTACGAAGTAAATCCGTAGTCACAACGGTTTTTTACCGTATGAAATCAAGTTTTCTCCGTAAAAATTAAGTCATCGAAGTAAGTGACGTCATCGACTGAGTTGAGTTGTTTTCTCCTTCTGTTCGAGTTGAGTTGAAATGTGCATTATCAATTAATAATATTAATTAATCAAGGATTAATTATTAATTTTAATTAGTTTAATTTTTTATTGAACTGACTTGGACGATTTCGATGCAAGATAGTCACAAATCTTCTAACTCCTCCGAGCCGGGGATCGAAACCGCGTTCATAGAAATAAAGGGCAGTCGCTCTAACCACTAGACCACCGGAGACTTCATAAAGTAAAGAAAAAATAATCTATTTGAGTTTCAAAGTCACTATAGCTCTAGGGGTGCCACCTAGTGGTGCAAAAATCAACTATTGCCAGAACACGTGTTTTAAGGTTACGGAGATGGAACCCTATTAAAAACATGAAATGAATGCAATAAAATTACATTTAAGAAAAGGGAAAGTTATCGTACGGGAAGCAATACCGTATGACGAAAAATAGAATTTAAACTGACGGTTTTAAACCGTTTATGGCTGGAGCGAAAAACGGTGAAAATCCGTTTTGTCAACAAAACAGCTTTAAACTGTCAAATATACGGAAAAATCCGGGGAAAAAACGGATATTTTTTACAGTGTAGGATTGTCTGATGCTTTATTTGTTATTTAAAGGTGGGTGTGTCTGACATCAAGTGTTACATTGACTCTTATGAAAGTTTTCATTAACTTTTTCCGTTTAAGTCAAGAGTTTCTTCGTTTAATTAAATCTCTAGAAGTATTTTAACCCAAACTGTGCATGTATTTACTTCCTCCAACGTAGTTTTAATTTTCTTATTGAAACGGAAATGAATGTTGATTTCTAGACTTGTCTGATTTAATTACTTTTAAAGGAAATATTGCTCCTTTATATATCTCCAAGAGCGTATATAGGTGAAGAGCATATTTTATCCAGGAGATGGCTGATTATTAGAATATATGACAGAAGAAATGAGAAAGTAGTTAAACACGGTTAATTTTTGCAATGCCTTTTTATTACTGATATGATTCATATGCAATTTGATAAAAGATAAATTGCAAAATCTCACAATTCAAACTCAAAATAGTTTATCATAAAGCTAAATCTATTATTAACCTGGAATAATAAAAGTTTAAAATTTTAAGCAAATTTTATTCAGGAGAGGGCTGATTATCAGAATATATGACAGAAAAAATGAGAAAGTATTAAAACTCGGTTATTTTTGCAATACGTATTTATTACTGATATGATTCAATGCAATTTGATAAAAGATAAATTTCAAAATTTCACAATTTAAACTCAAAATAATTTAAATAAATCTAAATCTATTATTAACCTAAGAATAATAAAAGTTTAAAATTTGGAGAAGAAAATATTTTCGAAACTCAGAATAGCTACAATATTTTGAAAAAAATCATAAAATACGTATATTATACTCGACAGAAAACTATTTTTGTGAATTGTGTCCAAGAATTTTCTTGGTGGAGATATAATAAGCCACTTTGTCTGAACAAACTTCTGTTGTACTTTATAATAATTCCTTTCAATTCATTTTTGTCAGTAATGAAGTCCAGGGCTATAATTTCTGTTCTACAATTAACTTATAATATAATCCAGTTTTTAGTCATTCTCAATCAGATAATATGCTTTCTTACATTTATATCTATAAAATTTATTTACTGGTTTTAAATTTAATATATAAATTTAGCATTTAAAAATACTGTATTCGAATATTTTTTGCCATCACTATATGTATTAATGGTTATAACATTTCCTTTGAATTCATTTGCTCCAAAGTCTGAAAAGAGAAAACTTGGAGCCATTGTGACTCCACTCCAAATGAAATCCCGCTTCACAGGAAGAAAACAAATAAAAATCAACCCATCCCAAAATTCTATCCACGATCTTGAACCAGATATAGACCAACCGCTTACCATTTAGGGTCTGCCGTCTCTAGTTGAACATAAGTCTATTCACAAATGAACTTCTGCATCAAGTTTCTTCTTATGTCAAAGTGAACCAAAGAGAAAGGTTCAGTAACTTATATGTAACAATCGGAATTCCTTGTTAACACATCGATTCAAATGAACAGTTTGGATGTCAAACGAGGATGCCAAATTTCACAATTGGTTCATAAGTGTACATGTTTTTGCAAGCCAATGTTAGAGTATGTATTAACATAATTTAATAATAATTAACTTATAATAGTTATTTATTAATTAATAATTAACTTATAATAGTTATTTATTAATTAATAATTAACTTATAATAGTTATTTATTAATTAATAATTAACTACGTAAAAACTCCACTCATCCCAAAATTCTATCCACGATCTTCAACCAGATATTGGCCAACCGCTTATCGTTTAGGGTCTGCCGTCTCTAGTTAAACAGATGTCTATTTGAATAAACTTCTGTATCAAGTTTCTTCTCATGTCAAAGTGAACCAAAGAGAAAGGTTCAGTAACTTATATGTCGCAATCGGAATTTCTTGTTAACACATAGATTCAAACAGTTTGGATGTCAAACGAGGATGCCAATTTTCACAATTGGTTCATAAGTGTACGTATTTTAGCAAAACAATGTTAGACTATGCATTAACATAATTTAATAATAATTAACTTATAATAGTTATTTATTAATTAATAATTAACTGTGCAAAATTCACGATCTTCAACCAGATATAGACCAACCGCTTACCGTTTAGGGTCTGCCGTCTCTAGTTCAACAGATGTCTATTTGAATGAACTTGTGCATAAAATTTCTTCATATGTCAAAGTGAACCAAAAAAAAAAGTTTCAGCAATTTATTTGTCGCAATCGGAATTTTTTGTTAAGACATTGATTCAAACACTTCTTGAAGTCAAACGAGGATGCCAATTTTCACAATTGGTTCTTAAGTGTACATATTTTAGCAAGCCAATGTTAGACTATGTATTAACATAATTTTGGAAAAAAAATTTATATCTTTAAAAATTATTTTTAAAAATATATATTTATCTTGTTTAACAACATTTAACAAGTTTCTATGCTCTTAAACTATCCAATCACATTCAAAATTCTTTGGTTGTTCGGAAATTCTCCACCGATTTTGGAGGTAAATTGAAAATAATTTTTGTTGTACTAACAATGAAGTTTAATCAATGATGTATATACCATTTTATTTATTGGAGATATTCCATCTTTTGTGGAGTTTCACAATTACGGTCTCATAAGATGAATTACGATTCATGAGTTATCGCTGAAAAACAGCTCAAATTGCTGATAACATTGCTCCAGAGAATTTGTCATTTTTTTCCTTTACCGTATTTTGCGAAGAGCGGAAAAGACGGTAATCCTAAGGTGCCAAGTCTTGTCTATATGGAAGGTGGTGTAAGGCCAAGCTCCAGTAATTTCCACTGTTTGGCCAATTACACATGTGGGCTAGCGTCAGCCTGGTGTTAAAAAATTACAATTCACAACACTTTTTGTATTGGTGAAGAACAAGAATACATAAGAACTGTTGCTAGATCACATTAGAAGAATTTTGGATGAAGGCGAATTTTATTATTTTTTTATTCATATTTATTCTAAAGCTTTTTCTCAATGAAAAATTTACTATGTAATTGTCCCAAAACATCCGATAAAATCTTTCTTAAACTGTAAGATTTATGAACAAAATTTGAAGAACCTGTGCAATGAATATTAATAACTTATGGAGAAAATTACTTATCGGCGGTTTTTAAAAATCGTCTGGTTCAACTGATATTCTCATTTTAATTAAAAAAACATTTCAGACGATAAAAGAATTTTGGGTATTGCAAGTTTCTACACAAAAGTAATTTTTCACATCAAAAATATTAGACATGGAGGTATTTTAATTCCGAGCAATGCAGGGCATAACAGCTAGTGTGTTACTAAAAATCAATGATTTTTTTAAAAATTGAAGAATGTGAATATGACAGTGTCGACAAATCAGTGTAGTCAAAGTAGTTGAGATCGTGTTAAAAAATCTCAAAAGATGTATTTTAAAAAGTATCCACTTAATGAGGATGTATTTTACGGATTCAGTGTGGACAAGTTTGCTGGGGCACCCTGCAGAAGATGATGGTGGGTAAGTCTGGTATGCACGGGCCATTTAAAGCGTTCTCTTAATTTGTGGGGTACCCAACCGTAAAGGTACTTCCAAAGCCAATGTCACATCAAATATTCATAAATGGACGAATTTGACTCTTTGACTATCTCTGCTATTCCTTGAGTGGAAATACATTGATTATTTGTCAACAGAGCTTTGATTTGATCGTCATAAGCCGAGGGTATCCTGCTGGGCAACGTGAAATTTGTCCCGTCTGAATTTTTTAAACCATTAATGTGCTCTTCGTTCGATTTCAGTACAGTCTCCGCATGCATCAGATATCATTTTCGTGAATTCAAAACCATTCTTGCCATTGCTGCAATGAAAAAGCTTTAAATGCCGAAAATGAACTTTTTCGTTCTCCATGCGTACACTAACATCCAAGAAACAGAATCCATTTTTGATGGTGAATATAGCAAAATATTGGCGAAAGCATCACCTTTAAGAAAATATATAATTTTAACTCTTTAGTTCTTCTTTCTCTTAACCCCCGGGAATTTTTGGTAGGAAGTGACATGAATTGGACTCTCCCGACCTGGGTGGTCATTTACCCCACCACCTACTATAACCTTTCCTTAACGAGCAGGAAAATGGGATGTAATTGGCAAGGATAATTGGACTCCCTACCGCGCTCGTTTCCTAAGTGAACTAGAACCTCACCTCCCCTCAAAAGATGCTAACCGCCTCAGACTGACCTTCGTCGCTGTGAAGGGAAAATTTTTAGATCGTCCGGGACCACCTCTCTCTGTCTGAGAGGGTTAAATATTGAAAACAACGATTCTGCGTCCTTATAGTGATCAGCGAAAGTTGCCGCAAAACGTCGAAGACTTTCCAACAATCCAATAATAATTTTTGATCAGAAGCCTTATTTACTACATTGTTTTAACTGAAGGGTAGCAACAAAGATACTATACAGAGTTAATGGAAACATTATAAAATCCTTAATGCCAACTAAGAAATAAATTTGAAATTAAAATAAGAAATTTAAAGCAATAACTGTTATCTCCTTCAGAAATCCATCAATTTGAGAAGGTAAATTGCATTGTTTAGTTTGTATTACGAAAACAGCCTTATATTGTACCCTGTTTAAATTTTAAAATGAAATTGTGGTTATTGGATTCCATGCATAATGTTTAAATAAGAAAACTGTATTTTAACGGGTGGCTTTTAGTGCATTGATGTGAATTTCAATAGAATACCTTTTACGTCGTTTATGAAGATTCAAGTTACAAAAAAGAATACATCAGAAAATACTTGATAGAAGAAGATTACGAAAACCGAAATAACTACTTGCATTCCGTTTGACAGCAAATATTAAACATCGTCTTGAGATCTATTTTCAAATCCCTTCAATTGAAACATATTCGCTGCTCTTCAGTGTCTGAGAATTTAATTTTTTTAAAGATATAATAACATCTCAGATAACTAAATGCATTATTTTATTTTGCATTTGATTAAATTTCAAATTGTGATCGATCTGTGAAGCCGAGAAAATTTGAAATAGTATGGCCATTTAAAAAGAATAATTTTTTTTCTAAGAAATTTGCATTGCAGATTGAATTTAAAACTCCAGGGGGAGATACGATTTCGGTTTCATAAAGAATTTAAGAAAAGATTCCTATGTAAATTCTCCTGAATATTCCATTGTATTCGTTGAATGCATAGTAAATTCGGTGGTTCATGTGATATTGAAAAAATAAAAAAGGGCATTTTTTACCTAAAAGTAATTTGAATAACAACGAACGTTAATTTTGGATATTTCGAATCTTCCGTCGCACAGATGCACTCTCATGTCCAAAAATTTAATAACATTCTTAAGATACGAGAAATTTGGAGTTAAGGTATCCGAAGACGTTCGGAGCACTTTTTTTAAAATTGTGAAATAGAAACACCAAAATATGTTTTTTAGACACGAATTTACTAAAGATTAATATTAGAGTATGATTTTTGAGTATAAATTATTACAAATGTACAAAAAACTTACATTTCTGCTGCTTTTTAGAGGAAATTCCCAAAAACTTCAAACATGCTACAGGTAAAACTTTTGTAATAATTCAAATAAAACTAACACTAAAATAAACTACATAACATGGACTAGTGCTTGCACTAGAATCTTAACATTCTTTGGATAAATAAAAATTTTATGGCTAATCGTACAATTATTATAAGATTTTCAGCAAATTTCTATGTTATTTTTCAAATAAAAGACCATAATTTAAAAAAATTGTTACAATATACATTATTCTAGTGCATTCACTAATATCTTGAGTTATCATGTTTGAAGTTTAAAAAATATGCATAAAATCTAATTTTGAGAAAAATCAAATTTTTGTTTTACCACGCGCTCAAATTAAGTATCTAAACTTTAAAAAAATTTCCTAAAAATATACTGACATCATATTAACTTGAAATAATGCAGTTTAAAAGAATTTTTGACAGATTTCTCTCCCATTAAATGACAACTTTCGGTTAATTAAACACCCACTTCCGGTTTTCGGTTTGTTATAAAACAATTAATGTCTCATCTTCTAATTAACGTACCGACAAAAGTAAATATGTTTTAGAAAGGTAAATGAATGAACTATCGAAAACATCAAAAATTTAAAAATTGGAATTTTGGTCGAAAATCAACTTTCCAACGTGTTCGGATACCTTAATATGAATGAAACGGTTCGCAATCATTTGCGGGAAGTCGTGGGACATACAGTAGTCGGATCTCACATTTTACAGTGAAATCTCGTCTCTGGGAATTTAGGGGGCGATCAGAAAGTTCTGAGGACGAAATGGGATTTCGACTCATCCCGTTTAACCGTTTAACGTCCATTGGTTTCGTAATGAAATCATACATTGAGCATTTTTGTTTTACTCCACATGGGCGAAACGTAGCGTGATTTTTCTTTCATATCTTAACTCTTTAAACCCGAGGCGACTTTTTTCTTCTTGCTCCTTTAAAACCGGGACCTTTTGTGAGTAAGCGACATGAATTGGACTCTCCCAACCTGGGTGATCATTTAGCACACCACACCTCCCCCTGCTCCACACCTTCCCTTAAGGCTGTGGTTTGCAAGGATAATTGGACCCCCTACCGCGCTTATCTCCTAAGCGATCCTAGAACCTCACCTCCCCTCAAAAGAAGCCAACCGCCTCAAATCGGCCTTCTTCGCTGCTAAAGTGAAATTTTTAGACCGCCCGAGACCGCCTCGCTCGGTGTCAGAGGGTTAAGATCCAGATATATAGGCCAATTTATGTACAAATTCCAGTTCAATACCTTTAGTATTCATAAAGATATCGGCGTTGCTAGAGCTAAATTGCTTTCAATCTCTAAGAGAATTGAAATGATGAGGATTCTTGATGTTATTTAAAATTGAGTCTTCTACAGAAATATTAAATTTTATGTATGTTGCATATCATGGATGCTCACGTATACTTATAAATTCAATACTTAAATTAAATGGCATTTCGATGATAACTTATTAGGAGGAAAAATAGCCCATTACCGTTCATTGGTTTCACTGTGAAACTACAAATTTCTTGGAAATAAAAAAATGCCATTTTTTTCTTCTTTAACATATTTATGATCAGTTACATGTCTAATACTCAGTTTTGAAAAGAAGTTGTAATTTTAAAAACGAAAAATGTAGTAAACTGTAATAGGTTAACGGAAAGCTGATAATGAGTTTGAATCATGAATGGTTTGATATGCACAAAATTTGCATACATTTTTGTACTAAAATAGCACGAATATTCGGGAAGGTATAAAGGTTTCCTTAAAAGATCTCAAATTTTTCTGCGTGTCTTTTTTTTCTTTATAATATGAAGAGTTTTCAATCAGTTGTACGAAGCTTACATGATAGGCGACAATAATTAAGATTTGAAGTACATACCTGAATATTAGTTAAAAATACGAGCATTTGTAGTAAATAATATTTTAATCTGCATGTAGCACAATTTTTCTTTCATAATTTTGAAGCCAGAAATATAGGGCAGCTTATATAAAAATTTCAGTCCTCTACCGATAAGTTTCAGAAAGATATAGGCATTGCAAAAAGCAGAATTGCTTTTTCTCTCTAAGAAAAACAAAATGTTGAAGGTTTTTCCGTAAATTAATATATATTTTTTTAATTCGAATCTTCGAGTATTCAATGCCAAACTGTAATTAAAATTATGTATTTTCTTTATAGGTATACATGAGTATTCAGGATATTCAACTTTTATACAATTCAATATTACTGTTCGAAGACTCAAGTTTAAAAATTTTCAATGCGTTCTTTATCAGGATATTGCATTCAAACAATTTGAAGAGTTGTTGACAAAAGATCCTTTAAATAAATGAATAAGCAACATTTTTTTAAAGGAAAGGATAGGTACTCTTCTTTCTTTCGTTTATTTATAAGCAACTGTTCGAAATTTACGATTGTTTTGTAGCTTCTCATTTTACGACTGTCTCGAGGAAAGTTTCGAATTTTACGGCTTTTTATTTTACGCAACTACGCGACTGGAAATGCTTTCTCAAGACTCACTGTCTTCTTAAATAGGAAGAAACCGTAAATTATACATGTCCGAAAAAACTGTAAATTTTGTTCGTTTAAACGAAACTGACGAAGCATTTTAGAGGCTGCAAAACTTTTCAACCGTTATAAATTTTTAAAAGTAATAAAAGGGCACATTTTAGCATCGTGATTTATTTGAGTGTTGTTATCAAACCATTTCTCATGTGCAAACACGTTTTTCTGATTTTCTAAAATGTTTACAATCTGATTGATTTATCAGGAGAACTTTAATGGAGTTTCAAGAAATAAAGTGCAGAAATAAATTAGTCTATGTGATATTTTTCCCTTTTTTCCGATGTATCCCATTTCAATAATGAACAAAACCGAAATATTTTGCAAACATCTAAACTCTCTTTCTGAACCATAATCTTAAAACATTATAGTTCTATGATTGCATTAAAAAAGTAATCTACTCTATAAGCACTGTGGGCAAATATTCTTATCATCAGGCAGGAATTACATTCTGTTCGTGAAAGTGCTATGACGCATTTGGAAAGTTCAGAGTTAAATTCAATCAAGTCCATGCTTGGCCCATTTTACACTAGTACTGTCATAGTAGTGTTGAAATGTTATATTTTCTGTGCAATAATGATTCAAATTTATAGTTCAATGTGGCGGCTGTGAGAGGGCGTGTCCTCCGACAGGAGATGAAGTGAAGAGATGCTCTTAAATCCGATATATAAGCACTCCTAACTTCAACTTTCTTCTGTTTCTTCGGAGAGTTTTTTTCTAACAGAGAATTCTGCCGGATTTTCCTCTACAGTTTGTTGTGTCCAGCTTGTCGAGATAGAAATGAAGTTTGACTGAATTTTCATTCTATCATCATCATTTCGTGTCTCGAAATGGTTGTAGCTTTAAGTTCAACCTTTCAGGGAGACAATCCTATTCTCCTCTAAAGACAACAAGCCTGTTTTATGAACATAATCCTGAAAGCATACCCTGAACTGTGTTATCTAGTAGCAACGATTAGTTCTTTTATGTTGTTGACTTCCTTTTCACTGTTCATATATTTTATTAAAGGAGCTATTT
>BGPR01007042.1:0-63720 GCA_013235015.1 Araneus ventricosus | reverse complement strand
ATGTTGTTGACTCCCTTTTTACTGTTGATATTTTTTTATGAAAGGAGTTATTTGTTACACATCTTTGACCAGTAACTTGTGACTAAGGAACAGATGTCTGAGAGGAGAGTGAGTTGTAGTGTCAGATGTATACAGTTAGATATAGCTCATATCCCTCAAATCTTTTCGTTTAGCGAGTTGACTTTCTGTCATTCTGTCTATTCGTCTACCTGTAAACTTTTGCTCCGTTAATGAAGCTTGTTACTCAATAACCTAACAAGCTTCATTGGTAAATTTTAGCGTACTATACGAGCATCAACATTGTATATATATATATATGTCTAATTCTGTCCTAAAAGCGTCAGAATGTAGACTATTTATTTATTTGTCTATTCATGTGTATGTAACACTATAAATGAAAAACACAAAGAGAGCATCGCAAGTAACTTCGAGAAAGAAAAGAGAATCGCGAGTGACAAAGAGAAACCGAGAAACTTAACGAGAAACAAATGAGTCACGCGAGTAAAGTAGTCCTACGCCTTTAGCATCAGCGGCTATTTGAAAACGACAACCTCCCGTCCATTTTTTCATCTATATACAGGGTGTTTCAAAAATATCGGGCAAAAATGAAAGGGTAGATCATGCATACATAAACAAACCATTTTTTTAATGAGAATATGGGATCGGAAATTCAAAGGAGATTGACTTCACGTGGTTCTTGGTCAGCGAATTAAGTAAAAGTAAAGGATAAGCCAGATGAGATGTATAGCACAGATTGAAAGAATACAAATTTACAATAGCACAGCTGCATGAATAACAACATAGGAAGCATTTAAGGCTTCGGAAGACAAGTCTTTGAATACTTTCTTTACCAAAGTTTTGTTGATTATACGGCTGCCAACTTGACATTATACGTGTTATGCTGCGTACGAATTTTGTGCTAAATCTGTCAAAGTATTGACTGCCTTTTTTTCGCTTGTCTGCGCACATGTGGAAACTATAATTGAAAACCTCAATATTCTAGATAAATAAAATTTTCTGTTTCTAACACCAAAATTTTCATGTACATATAATTTTTGACCCAATTGAAAAAAAGAGAATATAACCCTAATTCCTTTGCGATTCTCTCCTTTATAGGACAAAGTTAAACACAGAGCTCTTCATATTGTATAAGTACACGTCAAATTTCCAAATCGTTTGGTTTGCAAAAACGTTTTAAATATTTTATTAAGCTGGCAATGTTATGAATGTTCCAGAAGCACTTTCTGCTAAATTTGTCATCGTTTCCTTCAAATTTATTGTGGTGTTTTTAATTAATTGTGAGCGATGAGTGAAATTGATTTTTTTAAAGTAGATATTTTAAACTAAATCAAAATCTTATCGATCTTCTTTTTTATAATTTCAACAACACTGTTAAAAATAGGATTTTTAATTTATTTGCAAAGAGCGCGTTATTATGTAAAAGCATTTAAAAACTAAAGAAGAATTTTCGAGCAAAGAACTTAAATCCCTGAACATTATAAAGGCCATACTTGGAAAATAATAAGATGAAAATTAAATCTTCCACAATATACATTTCTAGCAAAAGCATCTACAAAAGAAGCAGCTTTAAATTATTTTTAAGAACAGAAAACACATTATTTTGTGAAAAAAGCAATGAACCGTTAAAATGTCCACTAGCAAATATCGTCTGCAAAATATTTTACAACGAATCACCAATTAAAAACAGTTTATAGAAAATTGCTCAGTAAGACTATTAAATGTCCCTCAATACTAGTACACAGCAACTGAAAATAGAAAATGGAATTTTTATTAAATATTCAAAACATCATTTTAATTTCTCTAGTGGTTTGTTTCGTAATGGTTAATTTTAAGCGAAATTCGATATTTATAATTGTTTCAGCGGGATCCCATTTTAGTTTTGCTCGTTGTACTTCTGTTATTTTGTTATTTAATTTCATAAGTTCGAATTGTTATATAAAATTTTAAAGAGAATGAACTGATTATTCAGATTGATTATTATTTGTATGTTTACTTGTAATAAAAATCACTAAAGATCATCCGTATGAGTGAACTCGATGTTTGTTACGACATTATTGTATGATATAAATCTATTTGCCATAAATTTTAGAGAGAGAAAGGAAACATAATTATGCTGCCCGAGTGAAAATTCATTAGCTTCTGAAATCTTTCGTAAACATTTTCTGCTGCTCGCAATATACGAAACTAGTTTTATTCTAAGGAATTATATAAATAATTGTCTTTCAAGGACATATTTCTAGATTCTACATTTTTAATGTAATTCTTTTTTCTTCGTTTCTTCGGCATTTAGCCGTGCAAAATTCATGACAAAATAACTTAGATTATTTTTAATATTTAACTTCAAGCTCTCCTACTGCAACTATTACGACATAATTGAATAGCAGAATTAGTTATTTTCTTCGTTCTATAATGATTTTTATTCAAAAAATGAATTTTTTTCAAGATGTTGGAGATAAATATTCAATAATTTCAAAATCTTAGTTACAAAAATGTTTTAGTAGATTCTAATGCATTTTTGAAATGACTCTTAATTTTCATTTTAAGTAAATTAAACCTAAAGTTCACTATAGATGCATAAGAATGCAATGAATTGCGGAATTAATGCATTGAATTTAATGGACACAAACATTCAATCAACAGAATTAATTTTTAAATATTAAAGGCACTGATAAGAAGTCATCCATTCTTTTTAAAGAAAAAGTTGAAAACACCAAATAGTTAGCATTAATAACAAGAAAATAAACGTTTTAAAAAATTAAAGGCCCAGATTAGAAGTCTTACATTCTTCTCAAATAAAATGTTAAAGCATTCAGCTCATTTTACTACAATTAATGGCTGTGATAAGAAGTCATCCCTTCTTTTTAAATAAAACGTTGAAAACACGAATTAGTCAGCATTGATAACAACAAAATAAACGTTTTAAAAAAATTAAAGGCACTGATTAGAAGTCTTACATTCTTCTCAAATAAAATGTTAATGCATTCAGCTCATTTTTACTACAATTAACGGCACTGATAAGAAGTTTTCTATTCTTTTTAAATAAAACGTTGAAAACACGAATTTGTCAGCATTGATACAACAGAATAAACTTTTTAAAAAATCCAAGGCACAGATTAGAAGTCTTCCATTCTTTTCAAATAAAATGTTTTAAACATTCAGTTCATTTTACTACAATTAATGGCTGTGATAAGAAGACATCCATTCTTTTTAAATAAAACGTTGAAAATACGAATTTGTCAGCATTGATAAAACAATATTAGTTTTCAGAATCTCAAAAGTTGGTCGAAGAAGTAATATAAATAAATTTAAAAAATCTTTATTCGGTATCCGGTATCGTTTATTTAAAGTTATCATTATCCTTTATCATTCGAAAATGATAAAGGATACCAATAAATCTTTCAGTTTTGTGGCTGAAAATGTGACAGTGAAAAATGGTTGGGAAGGTGTTGACAATTACAAAGAAATGTACAAAAAATGTTACAAGCAATAAATACTTTATTTGGTATAAAAATGCATGTTACATATATCGCTGATATTCAATAAACGATAATATTTAATCAACTTTTAATAAATGCTAATTTAGAATTGTTTGTCATCAACAATTCCCTTTTTGCCATTGCCATTAATATGATAATGCTGATATCTTGAAATCTATGTTGTCAATACATTGTTTTGACATTTAAAATTAAGAGTTGTGCAAATTTTAACGATTTATGTAATCCTAAAAAGAAAATTTTTAAAAGGATTTGGAAATTAACTTAACACGACTTGAAAGATTCCAATTAAATAAGTAATTTACCTTTATAAGCAATTATACAACATTTTACTCCATGACATGTGGTTTTCTGATAAAAATTATTCCTTTTCTGAAAATATTATGGGTTGTCTACAAGAAAATTAGAATCACAAAATTATTAAATTGTATTTATTCAAAATAATGAAAGCATGTAATCAAAATTATTTTTAAAAACATTCTCAAAAGGAACCTTTTATTAACAAACACACTCAACACAATTAATTAAATTTCTTTTCCTTGTCATTAATTAACATTTCATTTTTTATTTTAGTTTCTAATATATGAATTTAAAAAAGCGAATGTAATTTAATCGTCAAAAATGTCGACTTCTAGACGTCATTTCAAGAAGATACGAACTTAATAACTTTCCTCTAGAAGGAGATAATTCACATCAGAAATTAAGCGCGTTAAGAGCTGATGAATGACCAAAGAAATGATGAATGCGTATCAAATTTTTTACCATATCTTTTTACTGTTTGACTCTCTGCCGATGTATCTATTCATCTGTATCTGAGCGAGTTCCCGAAATTCATTTTTTCCCTTTTGAAAAGTTCTCAATCGATACCAGAAACTTAGTGATGTTTTTCAAGATTTTTAATTTCTCGTGGACAAAATACACAGAGAGAAAGTATTTCAATAGTCAAAAAATTCGACTTCAAGATTTGGTTGAACCTCCCCCTAAAATCCCTTTGAGTTCAAAAATTGCATTTTCGGAAATATGCCTGTCCCTCTGTCTGTCAAGACGATAATTAAAAGAAGGTTTGAGATGGACAGATTTTACCCCAGATTTGTAGATTTTTGTCCATATTTGACGAAATCCGTCTAAGAAAAGTCTGTCTGTGTGCTTGTGAGCACAAGAACTCAGAAACCAAAAGAATAAGGCGAATAAAATTTGGTACACAGTTTTATCATACGAATAGTAGATTTGTATGAAATTTTTGACTATATCTATAAGCGCGTGGACCGTCACTCGATCTGTAAATTTTTGTGGAAGTGAACGCGATAACTCTAAAATGCTGAGTGACTTAGATAAATGAAATTTGGAATGTTGTCTGCTAACCAGATAGTAGATCTGTATCAAATTTTGCTTCGACCGTGCGGAAATAAGGCGTTCCAAAATACATGCTCCGTTTTCTTCACCATACTATGAAGCACAGAACGTGGCATATTATGCCATAACATGCTTAAGTCGGAAGAAGGCGGTTGGCACTTGTATTATCAATCCTCCGCCTTGTCGCGGTCATACACTCCGAGAGCAATAAAAATCTGAGTGCTCATGACGGTCCTGACCATGACCAAGGTCCGCAATGTTTATGCGGTAGGATTACATCACCTTTATTTGGGAGTAAATAAGAATGTGTAGCCTTTTCAGGACGTCCGCATGTAAAACGTGCAGTTCGATCTGCCGACGTTTCCCAACTCGCGTGGTTGCTCAGAGCCGGCGCAGTTTTTCTAGTTAAGCCTAACTGCATAAAAGGTTCTCCCAAATGAAAAGGAGACCTTAGCTGTATCGGCGTTGTATCCAATCCTAGTGAGTTAATGTGCTGGCCGATAGATGGCGTGGTGGTATTCCCTGTTGCACCTGCGTAGTTAACAGCTTCGCATCAATATCCTTATTTCTGGAGCGTTGCTACCGCAGTTCGTTGCATGATGGATTCCTCTAGATCAGCACAAAGAGCAGTTAATCCATTTCTTCGCGCAGAAGGGGAGCATGCTTCACAAATTTATCACGGGATGAAAGAGGAGTATGGAGAGCAGTGTCTCGCACGGTGCACCATATTCCGGTGGTGTCAGCGTTATGAGGCGGGACGCGTAAACATCAAGAATTTGCCACGCCCTGGGCAGGCGCACGTTGTGACTAACAGTGCCACGATTTTTGCTGTGGATGAGCTCATATATAAGAATCGTTGGATCACTACACGTGAAATTGCTGTTGAACTGTCGGTAAGCAAAAGAACCGTGCGTCACATAATTCACAAAAAGCTTGGTTATGGGTGGGCCGAAAAACACTTTTTTTCGAAATCGCTATTCTAATAGTGTGGAAAGGGTTCTCCCTGGCTTCAATAAACGCGGTGAAAACTATTTTTTTGATTGGATAATATCTTCTGCCCCCGCATCGCACTTGGATTTTGGAAATTTGGGTAAAAATAGCAATTTTTGCTCGGTGTAGGAAATATAATTATTTTTCAATACTGCTATTCTAATAGTACTGAAGAGGTGCCCACTGGGTTCAATAAGAAAGGTGTAAGATATTTTTTCGATAGAATAATATCTTCTGTTCCCGCATCGCAATTGAAATTTTGCAATTTTTGTAAAAAAAAGTACACTTTTTCTTGTCTTTTTATACAGGAAGCGACTGCGGAATAATGCTGATAGAAAGGCTCACAATTTATATTTAAATCATACACAAGCAACGCCTAACGCAGAATATGTAGATTATGAAGGTGAAGAAACGGATTGTTCTTCAGATATATCTGAAGTAATTTTAAATCTGAACACTTACAAACCATCAACATCGAACTGTTTAATCTCTCTTACTGATCCTAAGTGCAAACAATTAACTCCGTTTGTAGCTAAATCATCACAAATGCGACTTGGACCGTTGCCCTCGCTTGGACTCCCTTCAACTGCTGCGGTCGGCGACTGGTTTGGCGTCTGGGACCGGGCTGTGGCTGCAATTGCTTCAAGTGTTCTTCACGATGTAGGTCTCATAACTAGCAACAACTCAGATTTGGTGGTTGACGAAAACAAGCTGCGAAGGGGAAAGGCTAAAGTTAGAAAGGATTTAAAATTCAAGGCCTGAAGTGAAGCTCAGGCATTACCGTTGAAGGGGCTGTATTTCGATGGTCGTAAACATTCTACATTGATAGAGGAGAGAGTAGATACTAAAAGATACACGAGAAAAGCAAAAGAGTAACGTTTATGTCTTATTGAAGAACTGGGTTCACGTTACATTACTCATTTCAGTCCATCCTTTGGCATGGCAAAACAGATTTCCGCGACTATTATCGGATATTTTGAAGGGATCACAAGAGATCTTTCTCAGCTTTTGGCAATCGGCTGTGACGGCACATCTGTTAATATCGGATGGAAATCCGGTGTAATTCGTTGTTTGGAATTGAAAAATGGTAAACCTCTGCATTGGGTAATATATCGCCTGCATTTTAATGAACACTTACCCTGAGGGATCTGTTTGAAACGTTGGATGTGCCAGCAAATGGTCCAAAATCATATTCCGGTAATCTTGGGAAGGCGCTCCTTACATGTGAAACTTTGCCAGTTACAACTTTCGAAATTATTGACGGCGAATTACCAACAATTGATAGACGTGACTTAAGCAAGGATCAAATGTACTTATTAGAAATATCTCAAGCGTTGCTATTGGGAAATTGTTCTGATGAGCTGGCTAGACGCAGTCCTGGTACATTATCACATTCACGCTGGCTGACAATAGCCAACAGAGTTCTAAGATTATATGTTAGTTCTCCAGCTTCTTCTTTGAAGTTGAAACAAATCGCTGAATTTGTTATGAAAGTTTACACTCCAAACTGGTTTAATATAAAGTCTAAACACTCGCTTAAATATTGTACTAAGCATGTGTGGAATACTATTTCTAGATCCAGGTATTTATCTCAAGACCTCAAGGACGTCGTTGATGGAGTAATTTGTAGAAATTCGTTCTTTGCTCATCCTGAGAATATCTTGCTATGTATGTTGAAGTATGAAAGAGTGTACATCAGAGAACTTGCTGCACGACGTCTAATTAAGTCTAGAGAGTCATCTTCCAATGTAAAGTCAGTACGTGTCTTTCTCCACCATAACTTAATTTTGAAGCAGCTGACTGTACGGAAATGATTGACTGATCTTCAGTTACCATTACTTCTAAACCAATCCTCCGTTATACATCCACTGCCTTATTTAGATCCATTGTGCGTGATAAGAAAATTCCAGAATGAATTTCCCCATCCAATCCACTTCGTTCACTTCCCATATGACACACAAGCAGTGTAACGGTGTGCCAAGTTAGTGACAGAAGTATCCATTAAGGTCTATGGGTTCAAAATAGAGACGGGTTCATTAGATCCACATTCTTTTCCCGATGCCTGAATTCGACAATAAGGCTGATTTCAAGCCTCATCTTGCTGATTAAGTGCAAGTAAACTTTTGGTATTGGCCTGTCATAACATTCTATGGTTACAATATCCTTAACAAATATTATATTAATATATTATGACTCAGCAATTATTTAATAATTTTCAGGTAATATATAATAAATTCTACAATACAAAGCAACAATAAACAGTGTTTGTACCCATCTATTTTTCATATTTGATTTATTTCTATAACACATAATAAAGTGCACTTTTTTTCAAAAATTGCGAAATTTTAATTGCGATGCGGGAACAAAAGATATTATTCTATCGAAAAAATATTTTACACCTTTCTTATTGAACTCAGTGGGCACCTCTTCAGCACAATTAGAATAGCAATGTTGAAAAATAATTATATTTCCTACGCCGAGTAAAAATTGCAATTTTTACCCAAATTTCCAAAATCCAAGTGCGATGCGGGGGCAGAAGATTTTATCCAATCAAAAAAATATTTTACACCGTGTTTATTGAACCCAGAGCAAACCCTTTCGGCACTATTAAAATAGTGATTTCGAAAAAAAGTGTTTTTCGGCCCACCCTAGTGCCCACGCATATGTTGGGAAATGGATCCGTCAGAAACCCACTAGTTTCTACTCTGAAGAGCCATCCACTCCCTTCCTACGCGCTGGAGATCAGTGTATCGATGTCAATGGCGATTATATATAGTACTGTTCCACACAAACTGTAATTAGAATATTGTTATTAAAATTTCTTTACATATATCTGTAGTCTCCTTTTCATTTGGGTACACGTTATAAAAGGTTCCAAGCTGGTGTCACGCCGACATCTCAATCGGTAGTTAAAAGTCACAAGAGCCGGCAGGTATTTGTGACAGTCGGGGAAAGATTTCGGCAAGCAGCTGGCAAGCCCACCCGACAGTCATCCTCAAAGGGCTAAGGGAGATCTCTTCCGCTAGTGTATTATTTATTAAAGCTTTGAGGTGCCGCAAGCGAATTGAAGTTTCAACTTCAAAAATGTATTCAACAATTGAAAACAAGAGGCATCTACCAAGTGAGTCTAAAAGACAAACAACGTGTCAAATTTAAGCGAGATTTAACGAATGTAATGTGCTGTTAAAAGAGAAGCATTAACGAGTATTTTTTGTTGTTGAGAGATTTTTAAACCCTATTGATAATAATTTTCATTAGCCATAACATACAATCGCTAGTCCTTTAGGCCACTTTCAACGTAGGACTATGTTCCTCCCATTTGGGTCTCGGAAAGGAAATTGATTCGCACGCCAAAACACCACTAAACTTGCTATGGGAGATCCTCTATATCTCGGTAACTACATATGTTGAAAACATAGCTAATGTATTATTTTAGAGATAAAGGTAACAACAGAAGTTACAAGAAAACTTACTTAAACTTTAAAATTTACGTGAAACTTCGAGCAACAAAAGCGTCACTCGAGTAAAGTAGTCCTACGTTTTTAACAACAGCTGATGTTTGAAAAGACAGCCTCCCTTCATTTTTTCTTGAAATTATTCAAAATCAAACTTCAAGACCTAAATGTGTAATTCTTCCCTTATATGAGTCAACCATAGAAATCGAGTTAATTTAACCCTGAACAGCCCAGCTAAAAAAATCTGCAGAAAAAAAATTAAGTTTTTTTAAAGATTTCTGCAGATTTTTTGAAGACAGAAATGATCTGCATTTTTCCTTCAATTTAATCTGCAAATAAATTTCTTATTATATTTTTCTCTAAGTATTCCGCAGAATTTTTGAAGACAGAAAAAATCTGGGTTTTTTTCTTCAATTTAATCCACAGAAATTCTGGAAAGAATGTCTTATTATATTTTTCTCTAAATATTCTGCAGATTTTTTGAAGACAGCAAAAAATCTGCATTTTTTTATCAATTTCATCTGTATAAAGTCTGCACAAAAATTTCTTTTTATTTTTTCTTTAAATATCCTCTAGATTTTTTGAGACTTCAAAAAATCTGCATTTTGTATTCAATTCAATTTGCAGTTATTTAGTAGATGTTCACAACATCATTACCTTGACTTGTTGATTTTTTGAAGATTTAACTGCAATTTCATAATATCTGCATTTCTCTAAATACATATGTTGCACCATATTCTCTAATATTGCAGCTTTATTTTCCAAAGGATATGAAACAAAATTAGAATGTAATTATCATTATTGTTTAATTTTACAGCAGGCAGGAGTTTCATTAGTTCCTTTTTCAATTAGTGATATCGACCATATACTTGTATGGAAAAGGAATGCTTGTTTTATCAGCAGAAAAAATTTCCAATCGAAAATTGTCTTACACACTAAATTTTAAAATAGTCCACTGAAAAAATGAATTCTAAATTAATCTTTAAAATAAATATTTGAGGTTTTACCATTTTAAGCTTTTTGCCCATAATTTAATTAATTTTCAATTAGTTTTCTAACTGTCCTTTTGTCTAGCTATTTTCCTCCAAAAATAAGTGGAAAAGTGGAGCTTGTATCCTTTGGATGGAGATAAGGCTTACCAGAAAGATAAAAGGTGAGAACGAATTTATTGAAACAGAGAATCTAAATTATTACTAATCTCATCTATTACTCATCTCTACGACTTTAAAACACGTATTCTGCCCGTGGTTGATTTTTACACCACTAAATGGCGTCACTAGAGCTATGGTGACGCTAAAACTCAAATAGATTATTTTACCCCCATCTCGCGTAGTCCGGCGTGGCATTGTGATTAGTGTTCCTGCCTGCCAACTCTATGAAAGCGTGTTCGAAACCCGGCCAGGATGAGTTTGAAGTTTCTTCACATCGTACAAGTAAGTTGAATCACATATTAGAATAATTAAATTGATCGAAATTAATAATTAAGTCTTGCCTGCAGAAAAATCAGCCGAAATTCTGAAGGTATTTTGAACATATTTTTCTTCAGATATTCTACATTTTTTTTCTGCAGAAAATATGAAGAAAACATGATCCAAATACCTTCAGATTTTTCTGCAGATTTTTTTAAAGATTTTTTTGCAGATATTTTTTACCTGGGTCTTCACATGCAGATAACTGCAATGCTAGAAAAATCTGCAGGTGAAAACTAGAGAATATGGTAATATTATTGCTCTTTCTTTCAATATTTTCTGATCCCGCGCGGAGTATATGAACTTCGTTACATCCACAACACGCATTTAAGGCCAAATTGGCGCATTCTGGCTCACGATACCTCAGCTCGTCAAAGATACAGCGGGTGTCAGGAAAGAAGATGAGCCAAATTGGCGATGCAATTCTCTAAAAAAATTCGCCAACACGAAAAAGGTACCAAATGGTGTTCCATGATGTTCAATTCAATTTGTAAATTAACACGATTTACTCTTCACATAGTTAATTTATTTTGAGACTGACTTGAACGTGCTCATTTCATCCAAAATTTCAATGATATATTATTCTCTAATATTGTAAGAAACTTTGCGAACTCTACGACGTAGATAAGTACAAGTAAGATATATGAAAACTGACATCTGCTTCTAACATCGCAACTGTAGATTTACAACAAAATTTCAAACAAAATCTAGTAGCTTTTCTAAACACATGATCACTAATTGTAAATTAGACTTCTCTTGTTGTTAATTTTAAGGTCATTATTTAATTGAAATTGATTGCATTATTATTCTAATTTAATATACAAATTCTATTGTTTCGGAGTGCTAAGCTACTTTTTTTTCACTATAACGAGGCACAATGATTTAAAACATTTGAGTTAATGCACTTTGTTTAAATCACTTATCATCAGTAAAGAGAAGGTCCGATTACTTCATTTTGCTTTGAAATTACACGAAAAAGGCAATATAAAAGTTTTTGAACATCGGCATTCAAATTGAAAGAAAATAGTATGTGCATTCCGATTGTAGCTATGTCTATATTTAGAATCAGTTAGTACAAAAAAACAGAGAATTCGATTTATTTTCGGTCATAATCAAAGATAATTAGGAATTTAAGGCAAATCTATGAACGCAATTCTTATCTCATGTGTGAAAGAAAACGGTCCCATAATTTAAGTACACGGGACCAAGAAAAGAATCGTTACTCATCTCAAGAAAAGCTCATATCTCATCAACGGCTGCAGTTAATTTCTTGAGGTGTATCGAACATCCTCAGTAGACAAACGGCAAATGGGACATATTTCATTCTCGTTCAGCCACTTGTTGATGCACCTCTTGTGAAATTTGTGAAGGCACGGAAGGTATCGCATTTCCCTCCGGTGACGTGTGTCGAGGCAAATGGAGCAATCATATCCTTCCACAGTTTCACTCAGAGGCCGACTTTCCATACTGGCGCTTATACTTGTTGTGTGTTGGGTATTAGGATCTTGTGCAATGGTGTCGTTTATCTCATTTCTCAATCTAGAGAAACGAATCTCAAGTTCAGTGCAACTTTCATATTCTTCCTGAGTTTCACTCAGAAGTCGACTTTCTACGTACGCGTATGTACTTGGTTCTTGGTGGCTATTTAAATCTTGAGCAATGGCAGTAGGGCTGGTGTTTCTGACATTCCTTATTCTAGAGCCACGAAATCCATGGGCACACCGCAATTCATATTCATCCGCGATTTCACTCAGTGGCCGGCCTTCCACACTGGCGTTTGTGCCTGGTGCTTGCGTGGTATTTGCATATTGTTCAGTGGCCGTTGGTGTGTCGCTTCTGCGATACCTCACTCTAGAGACACGATGACCGTGTTCATTCCGGCGTCCATATCCTTCCGAGATCTCACTCTGATACCGGCCTTCCATGCTATAACTTATACTTGATATTCGTTGGGTATGTGAATCCTGTGTAATGGAAGATAGTGTGTCGTTTCTGGCAGACATCACTCTAGAAAACCGAATCCCATGTTCTGTCCACACCACAATCTGGTTCATTGGCCGGACTACTACGCTGGGGATTCTCCTTCGTACTTGCTGGGTATTTGGATTATATGCATTGGCAGGTGTTGTGTTCTTTTTGGCATTCCTCATTTTAGAAGTAAGAAAAATACGTTCATTTCGTGAATCATATCTTTCCGCAATTCGATTCCAAGGCCGGACTACTACGCTGGCGATTCTATTTCTTACTTGATGTATATTTGGATTTGCTGCAATGGTAGGTGTTATGATTTTTCTATCATTCCTCATTCTAGAGCCACGATTAATATGTTCCAGACGCTCCCAATGCCTGTCTCGAACTGTTGCTGTTCGCGGAAAAGATGAGGCCCTTTCATCAGAAGGAAAGCGAGATCGCTTGCGGGTTCTACCCATTATCAAAACCCTTGTTCTCTGAAAGGGAAAAATTGAACTTTTAATTAAAATAAATCGTATGAAATGGATAATTTTGAAATATAATGAATTATCGATTACTGAATGTCATTTCTTGAAAGGGGATATTCTTTTCCGAATGGTTCCTTAAATGGTCATCGATATGTTAGGCATTACATAATTTCTTCTTCTCAATATTAACACACTCCTGTTTGATTTCTAGTGTGAGATAAATTCTTGACACAACAATCTTTTTAATCCCAATTTTTTTATAGTTTTTTTAAAAGTTTTATCCACAAAGAAATGACTTTTTTTTATAAAGTCAGTTAGAAATCGTGATCTCAATCCGGTTTTCAGCAATAAAATAATATCTTAACAGCTTTTCGATTTCACTGAGCAAATTATTAAGTTTTTTCCAAATAGATTATTACACAAGATTAGTAATTTAATTGCTAATCCATAATGTATCTTTATATTTTAAACACATCTTACTCTGGAATTTTAACTTAGACCTAACAAATTTACTACTACTGGGCTTAGAATTGGCTCACGCCAACCACAACTGAACCCCAACAAGCCAATATTGCTACCTCTATCAGTAGGATAAGTCATAAGGAATCTTGAAATGAAGCAATTCAAGCTTTTTTTATGTAAACCTCTTTCGTCCTTCCACTCAAAAGATTTCTGTTCTCTCTTGTAGCTTAAACAATAAAGAAAAATAGTTTTATAAAACTTTGGATCATTCTTCTCTCGAATTTCTCACCTGCACTAATAACAATGATGCTTCTCGCTATGTGTGGTCAAAAATTACAATGGAACTAAACATGAGCAACAATAATAAAAATTTCCTAAATTTATCCTGGATGACCTTTCCCCTCTCACATCAAGGGAGGCGGTCTACGGCAGTTTAGGAATTTCGCTTTAAAATCGACGAAATCCGGTCTTAGGGAGTTGGTTAATTTTGAAGGGGGGTTCTGAGATCGCTTCGGAGATAAGCGCAAAAAGGGATCATATTATCCTTGCCTATCACAGCCCATTTCCGTGTGTTTTAAAGGAAGGTTATAGCATTGGTGGGGTGGTGGTGTAAATGTCCACCAAGTTTGGGAGAGTCCAATCGATGTCGCATCCTTCCGAAAAGTGCCGGTGTTGAAGGTGATAGCAGAAAAACATAGCCTCGGGATTGAAGAGTTAAACATTTATTTCTTTAAAATTTAAAAGATGATGCGATCTTCTCACCAAATGCTCGATTTCTTGCTAAGGGATAGGTCGCAACAGTGTTAAATCCAATACTAAATTTGGCGAATTTTCACTTGAAAAACGTTCAAGAGAAAATTCGGCGAATTCGCCGGGAAAAAATCGAAATTGAAAAAATCAAGTTTGGCGGCCGTACTGGTTCTTTTAACCATAACGGCAGATTTATCCTGATATGACAGTACAATCAAATTTGTGTGTTGAGTTAAAAACCAGCAAAAGACGAAACCAAACTGCAGAGTGAATGTCAGGAATCAAGAATGTCAGTACAACAAACAGCGGGAGTGGTCTCCCAAAATATTTCTCGTATCCGTCCAACGCGGATGAGCAAAAAATAGAGTTTTCCTTGGCGCGCGCCAAGCGGAAGGCGGAATCTCACCAATACGAAAATGACCTTGCGAAAGGTGAAAAAAATCGTTATGCGATTTGAACGTCTTTTTTCAACCGATTGAAGCCAAAATTGGACACAGATCTACAACTAAAATAAGAAGACCACATATGAATTTTTATTTATCTTTGTACTAGGGTTAAGGAGTTATCGTGTTGAAAAGTATGCGATTATACAGACCGACAGAAAGTCATCCCTTTGATGGATTTATTCCAAAATTTCATACGGTCATATATTGCTGATGATAAAACTGTGTACCAAAATTTATCTGTCTAGCTATTTAAGTTTTTGAGTCATTGTGTTCAGATGGACACGAACAGACAGACAGACTTCCCTTGAACGGATTTTGAAAGAAACCTAAAAATTATATGTAAAGATCAAATACCAATTTCCATACCTCTAGCTTTAATAGATTTCGAGTTATCGTGTCCACAGACACACAGTCAGACATAATTCCGAAATTATGTTTTTCGGACTCAAGAAGGTCTATAACGTGGAGATTCATCAAAATCTCGAGTTGGAATTTTTTGATGATTACAAAACTTTCTCCTTGTATACTTCGTACACGAGGAAGTAGAAATGGCGGTTGAAATCTAGAAGTTGGTACACACTCTTAAAATGGCGCGAAATCGCCAAAGCTAATGCAAGTATTACCTGCATTTATCTTTGGCTTCCTGGCGCCAATGAAATGCAGCGGTAAATGTCTTGCCTTGGCGATTTGGCAGTGTTTCAAGAGTGTGTGCCAACTTCTAGATTTCAAACTAAATGGCAAAGCAAGAACTCTATAGAAAATTTATCCTTCCTGAAAAATTAAATTTACTGTTTAATGTGAAGTTAATAACCATCTGGACATAATTTTATAAAACCTGTATCAATATACATTCGGATACATTAAAGGCGATTTATTATTGTATCATAGCCGAACGTTATTCTGTGAGTTTTGTGAACAAGTTAATATCTACTTTACAGGTACAGCTTTGATATATGTCATCACTGGCGATAATTTTGTTTTGGCGACTTTTTTCAGCAGCTTCAACATAGGACTCCATTGGCGATATTTTTTTTGGCGACTTAAAGATGCGATGCTCGGTTAGGCGACAGAAGGTTACCAATACAAGATTATCGCCATTGATGCCGTATATGAAGCTGTTCCCTACTTTACAGGTACACTGACAAAATTCTAAAACTCTTTCTTTTCTGACTTAACGGAGCTCTAAATGATAGATATTAATCAAAATCTCTATGTTGAAACATTGTACAGCTGTCAAATTTGAATGTTTACAAACCATAATTATCGATATTTGGCATTAAATTCTACAAGGATAAGACATAACTATTGGCGAAAGTTTTGCGAACTTGGCGATGGGACTGAACCTTGTTTTAAGACTAAACGCGATTTCATATAAATTGTACTCCAAGAAATGCGAATTTTGATCACTTCTTGCTATGAAGTTAATGTTGCTCTGAGAACACCTATAGTTTTTTTTCTCTTATTACACTTAGAAAATTCTTCTTCTGACAAACTGAACTTTCAATTAATTACAGTAACGATTAGAAATATGGCAAATACGAAATAATCATTAGACTTTTATTGCTAAAATGCATTCATATTCAAAAACACGTTAAAGAGCTTAGTTCAAAGAGAAGAGTTACGTTCAAAGAGCTAAGAAACAGATTTGAAATATTATTAAGCAAACCAAAGTAATCAAAATTGAAAAGACAACATTAAAATAACCAATTATTTGTACCATGCGAAATTCTTAATGGTAATTGATTGAAATCTCCTCTTACCTCTAAATACTGGATCGACAAATCCGGATTATTTTTTATTCGAGATTAACTAAGGAAAAAAAATGATTGAATAATTACAGAAAAATGCTCATAAATTTGAGAGCATATATTTATTTATTTAAAATGAGTACTTAAAGAGAGGAGTTGAGTTAAACTTTACTGCTGATTATATAGACTGAAAAACATATTTGTTTTATTTATTTGAAATTGCAGTATCTTCTCTGTAACGGCAATGATCATGGGAAATTCATCTCTACTTCTCCTTTAAGACTTTTGAATTTCTGAAAATTAATTTATAGTTCGCCGAAGATAGTCCAGTCAAATTGTCACAAAAAAACTCGAATGGTTACTTTAATTAGGGTAGTTCCGATTTTTTGATATGTTGTATGGGTTGGTACACTGTTGAAAAATCCAAGTTTTCCAATTCCCCCCACCACCGCGGGCGCCGCCATCTTCAAAAAACCGCTCAATTTTTGGACTTTTCCCTGTTTTTACAAAATATCTCCTAAAGTGTTGGTCTGACGGAAACACTCGTATGCACTTTTATTAAACTACAGAAAATTGTCTACAATTTGAGACAAAATGAAATTTGTAGCTCTAATACTTTCCGAGATAGACCTCTTTCAATTTTGAGAATTTTTCTCAAAAATGTAAAAATTAGAGATTTTGGGTCAGTGATTGCTTGATAGCAAGTAAATGGTGAATCCTACACTAAAGTTTGACATAACAATTATAGTAGAGGTAAATAGCTCAAGTTTAAGACCAAGCTTATTCTTCTAGTTCCTTTAGACTACGAGATAAATCTTTTGAATATTTGTGTAGTATTTTAGGAAAACACGTGATAATTTAATACTGACAAAATTAATGTATTTATTAAAAAAACAAAAGGGTTCATAGATTGTTAAGTTTGTATATCAGATATATTCAGTTCTGTAAATTATATATCAATAAATATGTAAGTAAATAAATAAATGATAAATAATTATAAATAAATTAGGCACTACACAAATTTCATGAAAAAAAGTGTCTACTGAACCACAACTTTACATTTTCATACCTTTTGGAGGGCCCGCGCCATGTTCCTCGTTGTTTTGGCTTCCATTCCGCACATAGTAACATTACACTACTTACAATTCAATGTCTTCACACTCCAGTTGTTCATCAACCATGTCAGTTGGTGCTGGAGCATCTCCCTCTTCAGACTCGTTGTCTAAAATGACGACATTGGATTTTCGCAAGACTGTCCAATGCTTTGTTTGCATAGTAAAGAACAATGCAGACCTGCTTTCCTGCATCCACATGCATTCGTGCAACCTTTTTCGCAAGTACAGGAAATGCATTGAAGGAGGGACTCTGGTGTTGGATCCTTCTCTGCTTTCTTAGGGAAGAGGCCTGACTGAGTGTGAATCCAGCCCCATTTCAAGGGACCTTTTTCGTTTCCCAACCATGTTTGCACCTGGTGGTAACTTCTCATGGCATGCAGTTGAGCAGCATTGGTAGTTGGTGGCAATCTAGCGAGGTTAAATTTAGTTTTATCTGCAGCTTTAACAAATGAGTGGTACCTTAGTTCATCAAGGTTTTGAATTGCTGGATCCCCCCCCCCCCCATACAAAGCAACAAGAACATTTTCCCTTGCTTCTGTTACTTGCTCTGTTGTTACTTGAGGATTAAGGAATGTTGCTGCTGTATTCAGCTGTATTCAAAAGTTCTTCATGTTTCAAAAATAAACTAATAAATTTGTTTTTACCTTCGCCAAACAGTGCTGATGTGGTATCACAACCACTGATAGCATGAATAAACAAAAGTTCATTCGAGAATTTATGATTAAATGATGTGGTTGAGTAATAACTATCTGGTGTTTGCCCTCTTCCACACTTTTGAAATAAAAACATTACTGTGTGTTGATGCCAATGCAGTTAGGAGAACTAGAAGGTCAATGTCCTCACCAAATACACGCACATAGTCATATTGAGGAGCAACAGAAATGGCAGTGTTCACAATCGTGAGGTCAGCATCTTCAACTGCCTGCCGCACGCAGATTTTAGCTTTTTGCAAAGCCTTCTTGAGCAGTTCGATAAAACGTTTCTTATTACATTCATATGCAAGGAGCTTTTCTTTTGTATATTATAACACTGTTTCTTCATGAAACATTACATCAGGAGAAAAATGGGCTGCCCGTCGAAGTCGTTCACAATTTTTGGTGCTCTTTTTGTCGTCATCAGGGTAACCATCAAAAATTACAGCTATATCTTGACCGTGTTTATTATTCAAGTATTGAACATATCTGTCATTTATTTCTCCATATGTGGCTTGTTGTCGCTACATAATTTTATGCAGTAAATGACCACCATCAACCACGACATACTGGGATCCTTCAGGTTTTACATCCTCTGTAATGGGCGAGAATGATGTATATAATGAAAATTTTGTTCCCTTACGCATGCTCTCTCCTGTGAATAACGAGATAGGAAAAGTTGACAGTTCGAATTTGAAAAATGCTTTTAAATCGCCATCTTGCTACAAGTAATCACTGACCCAAAATCTGTAATTTTTACATTTTTGAGAAAAATTCTCAAAATTCAAAGAGGTCTATCTCGGGAAGTATTAGAGCTACAAATTTCATTTTTGTCTCAAATTATAGACAATGTTCTCTAGTTTAATAAAAGTGTACAGGAGTGTTTTCGTCAAACCAATACTTTAGGAGATATTTTGTAAAAATAGGGAAAATTCCAAAAATTGGGCGGTTTTTTGAAGATGTCGGCGCCCGCGGTGGTGGGGGGAATTGGAAAACTTGGATTTTTCAACAGTGTACCAACCCATACAACATACCAAAAAATCGGAACTACCCTAATTATTGTAACTATTTATGACAATTTGACTGGACTAAGACGGAAAAACATTGAACTGTTGATTTCAGGTGAGCGAAATGTGCATATTAGTTTAATTTAAATAATTAGATGTGTTGTAGTTTTTGAATATTATTTTAGAATTTAATGGGATTGTAGTATCTGGCAACAGATCGAAAATTTATTTTTATATCGATTGACTTCGTAGTGTCTGGCAACAGTTTTGTAGATAAGTAGAACGAAGTGAGCGGCGAATAAAAGATGGATGTTTACCTTCTGATCATGGAATTACTTATTTAATTATATTACACGCTCAAAAACACTACAGGATTATCTTTGTTCCATTTTGAAATAGTGATTCAGCTAAATTAATTGACCAACTGCGTATAGAGCAACATATTGCAATTTGTGGCAAAAAATGGATCTAAATACATCTATATATTTAACACAGTTTGTAAACCCAGAAGACAAGTGCCCGGATAATAATATGAATACCTTAGAACGGGGTTACTTTGCACTCTTGGGGTAAACTTTGTATGAAAAGTGAAATAGAGATGAACTTATTAGACGTATGGGATTGAGATTCTTTTCCTAGCTTTTCGGGGTCGCAGACTAGTGTATATCAGTCTTTAAACGTATATAACAATCATTCAGGACATTCCAGAAGGAAAAGACAACGAGCCAATTTTTCAGCAAAAATTTTGTTGCTGAAAAATCTGTCTCTATTGAGGAAAGTATGACATTTCTGAATGCAAGTGCATTTAAATGTGAAAGATAATAAGACTGGCTTTCATTTTGTTGCTTTTAATGCCAATTTTAGTTGTTAGTTAAGTTGTAATTATTTAGTTCTGATCTGGGTAACTTCGCACAGCAAAGGAGAGATTCTGTGCACCATGGAAATTTGTGATAAACAGCAACCCCAGTTGGTTTTTAAAATTATTTTTATATTAAATAATAATATGAGCAATGGTTGCTTAATCTTCAGATAGATGTGCCCACGGTGTATAAAAGGAAGATAGGGACTTGTAAGTATATGGAGTTCTCTCCAGAGACCTTAGTGGTTTAATTTAACGAGATTTCGCAAGTTTACGGTATTTTCAAAGAGGCAGAAACTTTTGTGGTACCACAAGTGAATAGTTTGTAACGGAAGAGAGCTAATTCATATAACTAAACATGGAAATCCCCTGGCTTTCTCCAATGAGAAGGAAAAGATATTTGTAATGTGTAGTCTAATTCAGTGATTTCGGTTTTCCTGTCAATAGTATAGATCTTAAAATTATAATGAACGTTTATCTCACTAAGAAGGTGTCGTAATAGATGTATATATTAATAACACACCCGGCAATAATTGCATTAAAGAATTTCTAAAACGCCACCCTGATTTGACCGAATGCAATGACGTAAAATTGTTAATTATAATCAGGCATTTATGAAATTTATTTTCTAGTATATTTCCACCAGGCTATCAATAAATATATCTATTATTGCATCCAGAAAATTTATTTTTGTAATATAATGAAAAAAATTAACCAGTGCAAAGTATCCCCACCTATGAGGTAACTTTACACCAAAATTTCGAAAAATCATTATTAATTATTAAATCACTGAATGATCCAAACGTTGCTGCAAAACGTTTCTCTAATAATCCCTGAATGATGAAAAAGTAAGGAAAACCTTTCTTTTAGAGAAATACATGATACAAATCTCGAAATTCTGTCGGAAGTCTTGAAAATCTGTGTAAAGTAACCCCATTTTACGGAATTTCGTCCCCTTCTGTCATCATTAGGTTTATCTTGTGTAAACGGCGCCCAGGGAGACGTTACTTTTTCGACCCATCATGATGTATGACTGAAAAAGTGACTAAATACATTTAGAGATTTGACAAAATGCTAAGTGGTGTAGTTAGGGTAAGTGACGCACAAGGAATAATATTTTTTTTACCCTTGTCGTCATCAGTGGCTTTGTAAGCGTAATTGATACCCAGTATACGGTTTTATTGTTACGCCCCAGCATCAGATTTTGTTAAAAAAAATAGCAGAAAAAAATAAGGAAGGAGCAGTTTAGGTCCGCGCCGTAAATTTTTCGTGTGAATGTCGGGATAAAATCTTAAAACCAGTGTTTCGTATTAATATGTAATTTAATTATCAATCTCTTTAAAACAATATTTACACAGAGTAGTACAATGGTTACAGAATAGATAAATCACAAGCTACAACAGATCCTTGCTACATGCGATAAACTTGAGATTTATCTATTCTGTTACTTGTGATTTGTGTAATTCTGTATTAAAGAGATTGATAGTTAAATTACATATTAATACGAAATACTTGTTTTATGATTTTATCCCGACGTTTACAAGGAACATCTACGGTGCGGACCCGAAATACGAATTTCTAATGTTTTATTTAGAGTAGCTTCTGATGGTGCCATCTGTTGACAGTATATAGAACTACATTTCGCGTATGCGAAGTAAAACATTATTTACTACAAATGCACATATTTCTCATAATATTCAAATTTTTGAATGAAAATTTTAAGTATTCTGTAAGAAAAAAAACTCTGACTGTTATAATCAAAACACATGCGGAGATTTAAATTTTCAATTTAGTACCGATTTTTACTTATATTCGGATAACTATTTTTATTGTCTCCCTTTGGGTCCTAGTAATACTCTTCAAGATCTTTAAAATGACACCAGAATCAAGCTCTTAGCTAAACGTGTTTCCACGCAACACTTATCTATAACCTTACATTAAGCTAATTCATAACAATCAAGCGCATGCGCCTACACTGGTACGATGACGTCACAGGCAAAACAAATACTATGCGATAAACTCTTACAGATATGATCTATCCTTTGTGGGGTCAACCATTCTTTTAGAATTATTAGTCTCGTAGTTATTAGTTATTCAAATCTGACGGTATTTTGTCACACAAGAAAGTTCGATCGACTATCACTGTAACGAGCGAAAAGACGTCAAAACAGCAAAGTTTGGACTCAATGCACCCCCTTAAATTGGCGCCCAAGGCATTAAATCCCCCCCTTGCCCACCGGTCAATACTGGTCGATGCTCAATTATACCTTTTTTCTAGTTTGGAATTGAAACTTTTCTAACTTATTCGAAAAATATAAAACTTTTAAACTGAATTCCCTATTGCTTCTTTGGGCCACAAAGCGAAGTGTAATCAATATAAAGAAAATCGTGAATTATTTGAGCTGTCAGTTTTGATTTATGAGGGGCAATTTGGAGTGCATTAATAGACCATGAAGTGTAATGTTGTTTTCCATTAGTTTACCTTTAAAGGATGAAAATGCATCACGCATGTGCATTATTGGGAAACTTTTAAGCTTATAACTTCAAATATTTCTTTTAAGTTTAAGAATGTGACTGGACTTTCTTAGAAAGACATCAGTAGATTTGTTTTCCCTTTCTTTTCATGATCTGCGCGACAATAGTTAAAATCAAGTATAAGTAGCTTTCATCTCACTTAGTACACTATAATTTTTTATGAGTTTTGGTAAAACTTCGGTCACTCTTTTAATCGCCAGTTTCTATTATCCGCCATTATATAAAAAGTAAAAAGTAACATCAGTTCGCGTAGTTTTACAATACATTTCTGAATGTACGTTATTATTCATATATTAAAGTTTATATTGTTACGAATTCTGTAAATTCGACGACTTGGCAAGTTGGCGCCAAATTTGGCGATGTTTTTGGCGGCTTCACGATGTTTTGGCGCCAAATTTGCGGATTGGCAATGTTTTTGGCGCCAAAGTTGGCGACTTTGGCGACAAAAGGAATTTTCTGGAAAAATCCTTAACTGTGGATACAAGATATATCTCTACTATGAACCAGAAATGCCTTGACACTTCTAGAGTTGCATCACTTCCTATCACTGACGTCATTTCCTGTTGCAAAGATATAAAAGCAAGCTCTCAAAGCAAGAGAGTCAGTTGTTAGTTAGATTTTGATCCGCAAGCAAGCTGGTGAGTTAATAAGAAACCTTTGAGCGCTGTGTTGAGATTTGTTGGTAATCTCTGTTGTGAAATTTTAGAAGTGGTGTAAATTGATTTGAATTGCTTTAATCTTTTAAAGACTGGATTGTTTTTTCTGTACCAACTGAAAATATTTGTAAACAAAAAAATCACCCGTCATGGTATGACGGGTGCAAATTGCCACTTCATTCGAGAGATTTCCCGTCAAATTTGTAGTGTTTAAATAGATATATATGCGAGAAAAATGTTTAACATTGATTGAAAACAAATAAAATTAACATATGTTTCATAACAGGAAATATTTTTTTATTTACATAATTCTTTATTCAAAAAACCTCTTGGTAAACAACATTCCGTGTGAAGTATTTTTCGTTGTTTAACAATTTTTATTATAATTCAACAACCATGAATTTCTCAGCTTGTCAAACGTAAGTCAAATGTTAAAATTTCAAAGGAATTCTTTTTCGAAATTCTAATTTAAACAAAGCATTTCTCTGCTTGTCAAACGTTGGCAAAAAATATTATCAAATTATATCATAACGATTGCAATAAGTTATTAGATGCATCGTGGCGTCAAAACTATATCACGCGCATGATATACCACTGACGTAATTTACTACTTTCTATTAAAAAACGGAAATTAATTTGAAATACATGATTAATAAAATTTAAAATTTCTCGGGAACTATTGATCATAGCGGGATAAATTTTATATTAATCGCTAGCAAATTGTATTTCACTATTTTAGAGCTATTAAATTTGAAACTGAAACGAAAATTAAAAATAAATCTTTTAATCTTAAAATCTTTTAAATTTAAAAATACTGAAATTTAGGTTCTCTAACCATGGAATAATGCTGTTTAACGTCCTGAAGTACTATGACGCGAGTTTTATTGTTGGTGACGTCAGAGTGGTACCGAGAGACATATCTGGCCTAATATATTAGTAATATTGAAGTTTATATTTATTGTTTTGTAAAAGTAAATACAATATGCATGTATTATTCACTTGTAAAGGATTTTATTTTCATTTTTGTACCTAGCCAGCGGTGAAATCAGAATTATATACGTATGTATTAAGAGATTTCTATTATCCTTCGATTCGATTATCCATAACAGTCCTGGTCTTTTCATGGTCGTCCTAAACCACCGCTGAAATCAGCAGTATATACATATGTATTAAGAGATTTTAATTATCCTTCGATTCGATTATCCATAACAGTCCTGGTCATTTCATGGTCGTCCCAAGCCATCGCTGAAATCAGCATTGTATACATATGTATTAAGAGATTTTTATTATCCTTCGATTCGATTATCCGTCACAGTCCTGGTCAGGACTCTGACAGTTAATGGAACTGTATTTGGTACTTTGTGTACCTGAGATTGTTTTAAGATAAGTTGGAACAAAAATTGTTAAATTGATGATTTTAGTAAAATTATAAAAAAAAAATAATCTTTCGGCGTAATAAATTCGGTGATGAAATCGGTAAGGAAAAAACATTTTAGAATATTCCAGTTTTTTAAAGCTGAGATCAAATAATATCAAATATGACTTGAAAATAAATTATGATATTATTTGATACCACTATATGTTTACAGAAGAAAAGTATTCCTTAGTCTTTTTTCAAATATGTTGATATTTTCAGAAACAAGTTTTTTTTTTGGTTTCTGTTTTTATCTTATAAGAGCTGTTATGCCTGGCGTTGCTCGACATTAAACATTTACATTTGTATAGAAAATATAGAAATTTGTATAGAGACATTACATTTGTATAGAAAATTGTAATACCCAAAACTCGTTTATTGTCTGAGACGATTCTTAAATAAAAGGAGAATCTCAATTGAATAAGATGTGTTTTGAAAACTGTCGGTAGATAATTTTCTCCACAAGGTTATTAATATTTGTTACATAAATACTTCGAATTTTGTTCATAAGTCTTCCAGTATAAAAATGGTTTTAGCGAATGTTTTGGGACAATTATTTAGATAGTAAACTTTTCATCAATAAAAGGCGTGAAATTGAACCAGATCAATAGTTGTTTCTTTACATATTATGAATCGCCAGCTTTTAAACTTTTCTTTTAGTCTTCTTCAGAATTCTGTTAATATGTTCGAGCAGCAGTTTTTCATATATATTCTTGTTCTTTAAAAAAAAAAAATTGTTATAAATTGTGAATTTTTTACACAATTTAATTTTTGAAAAATTATTAAAATGAGGACAGCGAATTTAAAGGAAATATAACTTGTTTCATTGAAAAACTAATTTTTTGAACTTCAATATGATGCAAAATTGTTTTTATGAGATAATATTCTCGAACAATATCACAGAAAACGCCAAAATCTTGTTTAATTTCTTATTAACTGAAATTTTAATTAACTTTTGAGCTTCTAAAAGTTGACAGTGATCTTCCTCTTCTTATATAAAATATTTATAAAAATAAATGAATAAATAATCAGAAAATAAATGTAAATTTTATCCGTTGCCTAGCAACGGAGTATCTATAAATTTGCTTTATTTCAAAATCGTCTGCATGTAATCAATTATTTATTAAATTTTGAAAGGTTAATAAAACTGAAGGAAATCGCTCTCAGAAATCAAATTCATATCATTGAATAGGTAAAATTTTAAACTTTAAGATAATATAAAATTATTTTTAAAAGGAGCAACTTACTTCGAAGTTACTGCGGAAAAACGGTTTGGGTTAGTTTCTAATTATTAACTGACTGTTTAATTAACTTTTACAGTTTCAAACATTAGCAGGTATCTTCCCCTTGTTTTTCAAAGTTTGGTTGAAATCGTTGCAGTAACTTAGGAAGAGATATGGAACATACATACATACAAACAAACATACATATAATGACTTTTATTTATATTAAAATTATTTTATTACAAGTTTTGCTTTCCATTGTATTTCCACGTCTGAAATATATTATTATGTTTAAATTTTTGAATTTTATTTAATTAAAAATATAATATTATGCTGAAATTTTATCAGAATCTTTCGTAAAATATATTTTGTTATTATACTTTCCACATAGAGACTATAGTAGCCATCCATATAAAATCATATGCCAATATAAAAAGAAAAAGTTAATGATGACTGACGAATTATGTGTAAACTATAATAATAATAACATACTAGCCGCCTTCGGCGACCAGCTGTACGTCCATACTATAAGCCTCTCGCTATACTTGCAACTTGGTGACATAAATTGGCGAATTGGGGGTTGTAGAGGCTGAGGGACTGTTCCAAAGTTTTATTTTGCGATATATCTTGAAAATGGAGAGTAATGGGCCGCAATTGATGACATATATAGGAATCATAAGCTTCCATATGAAATAAAAATTGTTGAAATCTGTACAGTGGTTCGGATTGGGGACTGTGTCTAGGTGTTTCCCCATAGAGAATGTGCAGTCGAGTAATGTCTTTTCGATTTCTCTCGAAAATGTAGTGAATAGGTTGGGGGCAGGCGATCATTAATGCCATATCTAGAAGTAATAAGCTTTCATGTGAAATAAAAAAAAATGCCGAAATCATTCCAGTGGTTATGGCTGGGGGAGTGTTCATTGTTTTGCCAAATTATTTTAAATTTACTGATTAAATACTGCTTTATTATAAATAGTGTGACAGCAGGTTATTTTTTTATCTTTATTGATTATATTGGCTATATAAAATCAATCATATTTTTTATTTAATTAATTAATTGTAAATCATAAATTTCTTTTTAGCTTATATTAATTTGATAATGTTTTCGGCTGGCATTCTCTCTGTAAACTGTTTGAAGTAAAAATACAATAAACAAAAAATGCAAACAAGCAGCGCAAAATGCAGGCAAGCAGCACAGAATGAAAACAAGCAGCACAAAATGAAAACAAGCAGCACAAAATGCAGACAAGCAGCACAAAATGAAAACAAGCAGCACAAAATGCAAACAAGCAGCACAAAATGCAAACAAGCAGAACAAAATGCAAACAAGTGACATAAAATGCAAACAAGCAGCAAAAAAGTAAAAATGCAAAATGCTAAAACATAATGCAATCAAGTAAAAAAACATACGATTCATACCTAAAACATACTCATGCTAGGATGTTTCATACTAGAATTTCGAGTTTCTAGTATTTGTTTTTTGATTTAATCAACTAATCTTCCGAAAAAACCACATAGCACATATATTTTCTTGTTTCCTTCAGTTCATTTCATGAAACCGACTTTAGGGATTCCATATATTTTCTCCCCTCCTTTGCATTCAAACTTATCTAGATACAGAAATATTTCAGAATTTCTATGAGGAGATCTAAAAGAGATACGCAATCCATTTCGGAGGAAGAGTAATTCTGTTTCCCTCGGGGTAAATTTTCGAAGACGCAGGCAACAGATGTATTGTGATCACATATGTTGGATAACTTTCAGGATCAGAAGAAAAAAATAACTTTTCTGCAGGAGAATACGATGAAACATACAATATTGGGCAAAGCATAGAACACTGGAGATAGAAGTATTGCCTTTCTAGCTTATTTTTGGAACAAAATAGGCTTAAGTGATTTTTACTGGAGGTGCAATACCGAGAGATTTCAAAGTCACCGAGACTTGTTTCTCTTCGAAAAAAATAGAAATCTATTGTGTTTGAAAATCTTGATATGCGCATGCTGCGTCATTGAAAGATTACATTCCTTTGTTGCGAAATATTGCTTACACTTCCTTGGAGTAAAGGAAGTGAAATGATAGATTTAGAAAAAAACCAGACATCAATTTTCCAACGTTGAAACATTCAGTTAGTTGAATCATTGAAATCTGTCTGTTTCGCACTAAACAATTTGTTTTAGATTACTTGCTATTTTTATTTGTTTAAGCTATGATATTAGAAAACTATATATTGATCAGTTTCGTTTTCTCATTAGGATAAGTACTTTAAATCTATAATATAATATTCCTGTTATTTCTGTGACGCTGGGAGGGGTTAAATATAACTCCGCCCCTTTGGTCTGAGACATTATCGAACGAGCAAATCACGATTTCCGTTCTGGGTGGCAATTTTCGTTTTGATTTTACTTCTTTTTCATTTATGCTGATTCATCCATGCAGAATTCCGTAAGAAAAATTCTAATAGGGATCACATTTGAATTTGTGGCGCATGCTATTGATATTTTCTTTCAGTATTTTTTTCATTTTGTATTTGGCAATGTATTTTTTTATTTTGCATTTGCCAGTGCGTTTTTTCTGTTAGTGGATCACAATTTGTTTCACTCCGATATTAGCGATCAGTTTTGATTTGACTGAAAAAAATGTGATCAAATTCGAGAGTAGGAATCAATATGGATAAAGAAGATCTATCTGCAAGGGGAAAAAAGTTAGCAAGGTAGAGAATTGAAAGATGGATGGCGGGACAAAGGCAAGAGACATTAAACGGAATTCGTACAGCAAATAATGAAAATAATTGTAGAAGAAGATAAACTGAAACTCAAGAAGAAAGGCAGAAACGTCTTGCAATTTCTGCAGAATACCTTGAACGTATTCATCAGCAACAAGGACAGGATATTGTAAATCACTATCTTTATCTTTGTCTCGTCTAGACGAGTACATCTTCTAGTATCGCAAATGAAAAAATGGATCGCACCCTTTAATATTTATCATGCTATCTTTTAACTGAAAATCAAAAGCTGTGGAGTACCTGTGGCACGAGAAAGGCGTTAGAAACATAAAAAAGGGCAGAAACAGACCAAAATTGTCAGAAAATGACCACAAAAATCAATTAATTTTACATCATTACCTACTTTCAAACACGAAGAGACTTTGGATGTGGACAGCAATGAAACGTTAAACATGTCCAGAGGAATCTGTTGAACCTTATATCAGATAAAGTCTTTCAAGTCAGTCACAGTCTGCGGATTTGTTGACCTGCATACCAGATTCATTGCAGTCCGCTATTTGGATAGTGCAAAACATATGTTGATATTTAGATATGTGATTATATAGATGTTATTAATGTAGATATGTGGAGCATTTTTGAATCTAGTTAAAATACTTTGCTTTTGAATCTTTTCTCAACCCCTTCTGATTGTTTGGACACTTTATTGTTTGTATCGTATGTCCGAGATTTCCGCTCTATATATACTATTGCAATGCAATTAATGATTTTGTTCGATCAATTAGCGATGGACAAAAGATATCACTAATTGAGTTCATAGAATGTTGTTGATGTAACCTTAATTTTGAAGAAGATTGGCGCTTATCCTAGACCTAAAACCTTGAAACACTTGCATCTTGAACTTTATTCGCAATCAAAGAAAGAATTACCAACTTGTATGATTATGTGTACTTCGATTACCATTTGGTTATTAGACAAAACTTTTAAATTCCTGAAGAATGCTTAGGCATTCTGAAGTTGGGCAGGACTGAATTTAGACATTCGTTTCAGTGCCAGTGCCTGTGCACTTTTTCTCAACTTTAAGACCTTGTGGAACCCTCGAAAATTCAACTAACGAACATTTTACGTCATGATATAGGGTTAAAAAGCTCTCGAAAGAGACACACTAGGCATACTCCCCTAAGATACTTTGAATAAGGTTTAGTATTGAGTTGAAAAAGGTCTGATTGATTTTGAGTTGTTGCAGTGGGACTTCAAACAAGAAATTTCAGATCATACTGTCCCAAATTAAGGTAGATTAATGGGAAGGGACCGTTTGATTGTGGCATTTGGGTATGCATGTTTCCTTTCATTGTGGGAGAAGCTGCTTTTGTGAACAGATGATTGGTCAGGATCACTTTTGATTTAGTTTAAGAAGTACCTAGACAGTTTTTGGATATAATACTCATTTTTCTAAATATTCTGGTTGCTATGTATGACATTTTTTATGCACCATGGCGCATTATTCATGATACGGAGACTTTTATTCCGTAGTATTTGAATTTTCTTTCTGTGCCTTTTTTGCTGCAAGTCCCAAATTTGGCCTCAGCATGTCAAAATATGTCAAAGTACTTGCGTGTGTAGCAGGAATTTCTTTCCTAATGGGATTGGGGATTATCAGTAATTGAGGAGAATAATCAAATGGACTTTTTTACAGATTCTATAGGCTATGTATAAAAATTATGAAAAATGCTTGTTTTTAACTGCTGTCCGATGCAGTTGAATGAAAATAAAGTCAAGAATACTCAGAAATCATAATTGCTTTTGACTTAACACCACAGCATACCCCCGAACTCGGAGCCAAGGCGGCTCCCTGTCGGTTGGTTGGGTATGCGTGAGACTTTATTAAAAAAAAGCCAGAGCAAAAAAAAAAGAAAAAAAATTACAATTTCTATAAAAAGATACAAAAAAACATGACATTTAAAACAAAAGAATATAATATTTTTCTAAAGTTCAGTCTTTCAGATCGTTGTGTTGTTGAATTTGAGAGGGTCTTGCCTTTGACTGATTAATAAAGCGTAATTGATATTTTGAAAAAAAATGTTACCTTTTAAAAATAAAAATAGTAACAAATGTAATAAAATATAAAATAAGAATAATTATTAAAAAAAGAAATATTTGGAAAACTTCAAAAATTTGGATAAATTTTTCATCTAGCGAATTCGATAACACTAAAATCTCATTTGAACATAAATTGAAATCCGATACATCTTACGGTTTAAATTTATTCTGGAAACGGAAGAAAAGAATAAAATGTGCTTTTCCTGGGAAATGTGGTTTTCTTATTTTTTTTTTCTTTCATGCTCACGCCTTCCTCAGATAGATACAGTGCGAATATGAGAACCATCTTATATCCATCTCCTCCAAACCTTATCGATTCCTAGAAAAAATATGATAAAACCATTTCTTCTTCTAAGGGAAAAAATGGCAGAAATATGGGGGGAAAATGTAAAATCTCATTTGTGCGGTTAGACTGTAGGCTCATTCGCGTCTAACGGGGGGGGGGGGGCTTTCAAATTCTACGGAATTGATTTTCGATGTAAGTAATGGAAGACATGGAGATCGATCAGAAAACTACCAAGGCACGTGTGAGTTTAAGTAGTGATTAAAATCTTCGAGTGTGATTGGAATTAAATTGCTTTAGTTTGTGTTTCAAACCTCATGATACACTAGTAGTTCTGTTTATAGTAGATCTCACGTCCTAATGAATAAATAGTCTAAGATCAGCATTTCGTTGCAGTCTTTAATTGTCTAGTGTTTTTTCAAAAAAACGAAATATTTGCGCAAGTCTCTAATTTTATCGATTGTAGACAAAATTGCAGTTAAATGTCTGCTTTCATCAGTATTAACAAAGTTACAATTAAATGCCTGCTTTCATCTGTATTAACAAATTGCAATTAAATGCTCGCCATTGCCGAAATGACTCAAATATTTTATTAGCGCCAAACTCGCGAAACATCGAAACCCGTAAAATAGCCTTCATTCCGAAACGGAATCAAAATATACGCCGTTTTTCAATATTTTGAGGAACATTTATGTCAAATTCGAAGAATACCAAACATCGCTTTTGACCGTGGTTGCGTAACAATAAATTTACAGACAAACGAATGAAATGCCGAACTTTCGAGTCGAAACAGAACCTCACATCGCTCGGTCAACTAAAGGTCCTGTGTTGAGTGATATGGATATTAGGAAATAAATATCTAATACTTAAGAGGAGAGCATTTTTATTGCTATAAAAATAAAATTTCAAAAATAGCGGTCAAATTCTTCCCTCGATACTTTTACGATATGGAGAATTTAACTTTTAATTTCTTAATACTTTGTAGTTAATAACGTACGAATTTTGGATCTCTTAACATTGGCTCCAAAATCCAATTCGTATCTTTAATTTTGGTATCAAAACCATATTCCAAAATTCATTTTGCTTGCTTCCTGTATTTTCGATTCGTTGCCCACATTACACAATAAATTAACGATATGTGTATAATTTTGGATTAATTTCTTGAGTATCTGTATTTTAGTCTGTCCGTGTGTATGCGAACAGGCCATAGAAAAGTATAAGTTAGATGAACGAAATTTGGTATGTGGGCTTCACAGCAAAATTGTAGATCTACACCAAATTTTGGAATCAATCTGTCAAAGGGAAGAGTTTTGTGGCAGTTGCTACGAATAAAATCACCAGTTTGATAAAGGAAAGAAGCCGTTTATTTACGGCATTAACTTAAACTAAAACATTTAAGAATGGTTGCATTTTTTAACATCATTTCAAGTACAACTTTAGTTTCAGATATTTTTTTAAAAAATGTTGCCACACAATAAAAACATTTTTAACTCGTTGCGGACAGGTGACATTTTAGAGAACTCAGATCAGGTTGGCGCATTAGGATTCCAACTCTACGCTTATTTAATTAAACACAACCTTATTTTTATGGCATAATAAGATTAGAGGTTGAATGGATAGATGATACAAAGATTTGTGTCCGAGTTTGAGTCTCTATATTCTTCGTGAACTGGATTGTCCTCCACGTCAGTCTCAGAATCAATTCCTTCGTCGCTGTGCTCCGTCACTTCCCACCGAGATTTAATGCATCAGATTCGTCCTCAGCTGGTATTTTCTTGTTTACTTCCTCCAAAACAGCCGGTGCTTTACTCTATTTTGTTTAAGAGTGACATTCTTTTTTCCTGTGATCGGAAAATATTTTAATTTCAAGTTAGATTTAATTCACTGAATTTTTTTCCCGAATGTATATCAAATTTCCCTTCCTTTCATTCTGTGCCTCCTTGAAAGGATTAGGACTGAATTTTGAGAATAAATACTCTCAAACCGAAATCTCACTAGAGGTTTCAAAAAATAATTGTTATTTGTATAAGAGGACGCTTCATAAAATTGAAAGTCCTCCAAACACAGTTGAATTGTGTTGTTGTTGAATCGTGTGGTGACATGTACAAAACCGATTCTTTAAATAAAAATAAATTAATGCTCATTTCAATAAATAAAACTCAGTGTTTGGGGAGAGGGAGAAAAGAAAAATTATCGAAACTATCGTCCGAAAAATCATTGTATGATAATGTTTTAGACTTCATTCATATATCGTGATTGCATCAGCAGTACATTCTCTGCATACCGATTTTTACGTAACGCTATTTAATTACAGAACGAATGTAACCGTCTAAAAACCACAAGATGCTTTGCAATATTGCTACGATATCTTCACAATATTGCGAGGCGTTTAGAATATCAACCAACATCGCAGAGATATCGTGCAATATCTTGCGCTAATAGGGATTATCATGTTAAAAAACCTATTTTATTTTATCGTGTTCTGTTTCATACCATTGTTTCCTTGTCGTTGCTAGCTCTAGATTGCAAATTCATGATATGAAACAAAATTTGAGATATTTCCTTTAAATTTTTAATAAAAGTACGCAGACAATTCTTGAAAATTAAATATTTTTAAAATGTAATTTTTTTTATTTATTTTAAGGTATATGACTATCCTAAAATCGCCGTTTTCATGAAAATTTTCGAATATTTTTATTACTTTGTATTCAAGTCCATATATTTAGGATTCCAACAACGGTTTACTTTAGTTCCTTCTAGAGTCCGAAGCAAAGACATTGCCGAAATTATGAATCATAAGTAAAATGTTCGAAACCGAAACTAAGCCATAGAATTGCATACAAGGCATCTAAACAGCTATTTCTTTACTCTTAAACAATGTGAATGAGCAATTTACTTTTCAAATTTTTAAGTTTCATTTATTTATTTATTATTGTTTTAGGCGTATCTGGCAATTGTTTCACTACTTACGGGATATTTTACCGAAAGAAAATTTCGCTCACTCCAAACACTGCTTTTTGTACTAATATAGCAGTTTTGTTATTCAACTCAGGCAATATAGGGCTTATACCTGTATTTCACCATCTTACTATAAAACTTGAACCAGAAATTATTAAAATAAACAACATTGAAATTGATATTGAGAGAATTAGGAAATCGAAGCGACAAGAAGAACCAAAAAAAATAATAATAAAGAAAAAAAATGTTTAAAATTAATTAAAAATTAAGTCAAGGAAAGCTTGACTTACAAATACTGTGAATTTTAAGTTGTTAAAATATTTACATAATTTTTTGTGGGACTTTAAAATCTTTATTGCATTTCCAAGAAAACTGCTATTTTCATTTTTTTGGATTACGAAAATCTAATTTCTTAAAATTTTTGAAAATATTCAAATAAAATTTAACCACAGTGTTTTATACATCTCTACGTATAATCTGAGCCTCAAATATAGGTTTAAGTGTATAATTATTTATTTTAGAGCTGTTTTTATTTGAAAAAGTTATAGTTTTCCCTTGTGAAAACCTGTTGCGGTACAAACTTTGGTATATTTCAGAAACTTGAAGAGGTGTGCTAAATTTTCTGCTTCACAACACAGGTAAATGTATATCAAATATATTATTGAAACAAATAGTGAAATGCATGCTTTAGAATTTATTATGGGAAGTTCAGAGTAAATTTCAATTTTTGCTAAATTTTGACCAAAAAGTTGCCAAAATTTAGAAAATAAAAATAATTTTCATTAAAATGGCATATGAATTCACAGCTTTATACACCATTAGAACTGAAAGTATAAGTGTTGAATAAAAATTTCCTTTTTTTAAAAAAAAAGTGTTCCAAAGGTAGTCGCACACCTTAATTAAAGGATATACCTTGAATGCCGTCTCCACGAATAAACAGACTACTAAGTACGGTTAAAATCTATTGCATCAACAGTTGTTTATTAAATTTCGAATAACTGAGCAAAAATTTTAAAGGAATGAACAGATAAGAAAACAACATCAACGAAATGCTACTTTGTGACAATCACATTTTGTCTCACCCTCCTGTCGTTGGATGGCGCTGCAAGGACCTTCCGCTTTCAGGAGAAGACCGATAGACAGAGTCACTTGACTGTTCGTGCGAGGACAGTCGCTTCCCTCTCACATGGACGGACAAATCTCGCCACACTTAGCGAGTTGTATAATGTATTGTAATCTTAATTAATCCAAAATCATTCTATGTGGAAGATATGAGAACAATAAATTTAATTTAATTCAGCTATGGCTCAACTTTATTTTAACCGTCGATTTCACTTCCTGTGAGCTAGACGGAAATGCCGGTTAAAACTTTCTTTTAAATTTTAAAATGATGTTATTTTTTCGGTAATATAATACAACCTCGAAAATCCGGACTGCTCGGGGGTTTGGATGGTCCGGATTTCGGAAATTTCCGGATATTAGAAATCTTACTTAAACCAATAGAGATATGAAAATTCTGATGTCACCGTGTTGGTAAGTTACGTCACAATTAAGCACGCATGTGCGTCTTCAGAATAGACCTGGGAGTCGCAAGTCAAAGGCAAATGTTGCCTTAGTAACGAATCTGACGTTTGCGCATACGCAACCAATTGAGGCGTATTCTTAATTACACTTTGACGTCAATTCCAACAACTCCATATGAAAACACGTTTTAAACAAAAACATAAAGGAGCATTAGAAAATGATACAAAAACAAAAAAATAGTAATTTAAAATGAATAGGATAACTGAAATTTCCGCATCTTGCCTCAAGCATTCTAGTTTAAAATTTATTTAGCTAATTTTTTTCTCATCATGAGTTGAAAAAAATCGTCCGGTTTTCGGAGGTTTCCAGATTTTAGAAGTCCGGATTTTCGAAGTCGGACTGTATTTATTGAATTATTAAAGAAAAACTTTAAAATTTCGAATAAATTTGAATTAATTAAAATTTAATTAAATTTTGAAACACGCTTCCGTAGTAAGCACATAGTTTCCAAGAAGTTATTACGCACCAAATTTGGTTGCCCTAGGTCCAACGGTTGTAGAGTGCTTCGAACGATTTTTACATCGGGCATTTTACAAAAGTTTGCCAGCCTAAAATCATTATAATGGTTTAAAGAAATGACGAAAGACAAAATGCACAAAGGGACTACAATCAGTCTCTTATGACTGAACATTTCTGTTTAGAATAAAAATAATCTTCTGATTTTATTTCTTAGTCATTACGCAATTTTAAAAAGTTTGAAAAATGTCCCTCATTTGCCCCGCCATAAAATAAAAAGATGGATTTGAATGGAAATGGGAAGAGCAAACTCCATTCTCCATTGAAACATACAAAGAGAGTCATAAGTAAGGCAAATATTTCCAATAAATGTGATTGATAAATTGCGTGCTTTTCGGAATTTCTGTAGATAATCGAAAAAGTGATCACGACTTTTGAGAACATGGCTGAAAGAATTCCTTTGTCTGGAAAATTTATTCGGATCTCTTTTACTTTATGACTCATATGAAGTGTATTGAGCAAAGACATCTTCTTCGCATTGTGCCTTAGTCGATGTCTTAAATGTCAACAATAATAAAACCTGTTATTTAAAGCGTTTAACGCAATTTTTTGAATATCCGACCAAATTTTAAGCTCAAAACAGGCCTTCAATATGCAATATCTCAATTCTTTGTTAAACCTATTGGGAAAAGGTTTAATGATATATATTTAGTAGTATGATAGAAAGTATAATTTTTTTATTTTAATTACTTTCCTTTTAGTTGTTAATTTATAATACATTATTATACTAATATATTTGCCCAAATCTCTCGGTAACGCTCTGACGTCACCAACAATAAAACTCGCGCCATAGCACTGCGAGACGTTAAACAACGTTAATTCAGTGTTAGTGAACCTAAATTTCAGTAATTGTAAATTTAAAAGAGTAATTGTCGTTCTAATTTCAAATTTAATAGCTCTAAAATAGTGAAATAAAATTTGTTATTCATTCATATAAAATTTATCTCGCTATGATAAATAGTTACAGGGAAATTTTAAATTATATTAATCATATATTGCAAATTAATTTCCGTTTTTTAATAGAAAGTAGTGTATATGATGCGCGTTATATAGTTTGGACTCCACGATGCATGTAATTATTTAGTGCAAACGTGATGATATATTTTGATAATATTTTTTGGCAATGTTAAAATTTACACAAAGACATTTGAAGTACAAGGAAAATTGTTAAACAACGAAAAATACGTCACACTGAATGTTGTTTACCAAGAGGTTTTTTGAATAAAGAAATATGTAAAATTAAAAAAAAGTATTTAATGTCATAATACATATGTTTATTTTATTTCTTCAATCAATGTTAAACATCTCTCTCGCTTATATATCTATTTAAACACGTCAAATTTGACGGGAAATCTCTCGAATGAAGAGGCAATTTGCACCCTTCATACCATGACGGGTGATTTTCTAGAAAATAATATTAACCTTGAAATCGATTAGTTCTCTAAATCGTTTCAAAGCCCCACTAGTACGGAATGAAAAATTAATTTATAATTTTATTAACTAATAAATAGATTCTGAAAATATTAAAATAACGCATTAACATCGGCAACCAATAGGGTAGAAAATGACGAAACTCTGATAAATCAAGAAGAGAGGTGTCAAATCCGTTATTATATTCCATCTTTACAAAACTGAAACAACTGAAGTTAAATAAAATGCATAGAAATAACATAAATAACCTTATAAACTTTTCAATACAGTCAACGGAGAAAGGGCTGCTTTTTTTCCCGCTTCGCGTTGCTCTTTGCTTTAATATCGGATCCGTAGGAGGACGAAACTTGATGCAGCTCTGGTCTGTCTCTCTCTTAATTCTTGATTGATTTTCCGTTTTCTTTTTACATTTTTGATTACTTTTTTGCCATTTTCGTTGATCACTGAATCCTCAAAGTGAAAAGTCAGCCAATTAGAATAAAAACGAAGAAGCAATCTTCTAAAATAATTTCAGGGGGACTGCAGTTCTGCAGCTCTTTTGGACGAGCCGCCACTGGTGGTGAGGTTTTACTACTATACTCATTAAAAAAATTATCACTTTTAGAACTCTTGAAATGCATTTTATTATTGTGAAGACTTCAATTTTTATTATTCTAGTTAATAAACATGCACAACTTATTAACATATTCTTTTTTATTTCGTATATATCGCATATTGAAAATCTTAGCATGTCACTTTCGTTTCAGTACACACATATAATGTTAGGGAATCGCCTAAATCTGCAAACTTTACAAATTAACAAATACTTCCCCCTCCCGACTGAAAATTCGCTGAACATTAACAAGAACATCATCTCTCCAAACTTGAATAATCCCAAAACATATCCTTTAACCATTTTTCACATACTTGTCCCGAACAATAAAGTTTTCATCTTCATGTCCTTTTCCTGCCCCAGACATATATGAAAAGTTGGATGTTTAAATAAACAGGCAGATCTTCTAACCCCAAATAGATTCCCGCCTCTGTTACTAGAGGTGTTTTTCTTTGTAGAGGATTAAAGGTCACTTTATATCTTTGCTTTACAGGTATCAGATAAATACTATATCCAAGGCAAAAGGGCATCAAAGACTTATAGCTAAACCACCAATGCCTTTCATGCCAAAGACTGAATTTGTTAGACCGAAGGTAATTCATTTTCCTGTTGATGCATCTGGGAAATATCTTGCGAGAGTATTTTCAATTGGCATACTGTTTGTTTGATTGCGGTTGTGCCAGAAGGGTCGCTGGGGGCTGAAAATCGATGTCTTGGAGAGGAATTGGGGAATGACGCTGATTCAGCGTAAATGAAGTGGTATAGGAAGGTTTATCTTTCTGAAGGGTGAAATGTGTGACGATTTCATCAGGGGAGCTTACACTCACACGAAACCAAATGAAGCGCGTTCCTTTCTCATTAGTGCTGGCTATGAATTTCGGTTCCTGATTCGTTTTCAGTGCTCTTGAATGTAAAGGTATAAATGAAAAGAAAATTTCAGTAATGTTTGAAATTTCACTTGTTATTCATTTATATTTCGATAAAAGAAATAACTAAAAGAAATCAAAGGTCTCCACTAGAAACAAGAATTTTAGAAGATAATTGAGAAAAATCATTCCCCAGTTTTCAGTAGATTAGAAGAAAATGTAAGTACGTTGTTACTTTGGGTGTTTTTTTTATTTTTCACTCAGACACAGCTTACCCGAAGTATGTAAATCTTAACACCCTTTGGATATGTTAGATTACCCATTCTTGTCATCTATTATTAGTAATTAGAATAGGGGAGCCCGGGGCAGGTTTACACACCTTTTAAACTTTTATTTTTGTATTTTAAGGCTTTAAAGTATTTTTCTCATTTTCATTACCAAATTAATTAGTTAGACTTTAAGGCATCTAGTGTATATTTTTAAGTACTTTAAATTATGATATTTTTGTAATCATATAATTTTCTTTACCGTAATGTCACCGGTGTAAACTGGCTCCATGACCGGGGTAAGTTTACACAATGCCTCGGGGAGTTTACACACCACCAAACCACCAAAAATGATTAAATAGAAGGCTTACAGCGATTCAAATACAACAAATTAAATACAAAGAAACCTAGTTAATTTTAAAACATACATAATAGGTTATAAACAATTACGGAGTATCCTAATAGTTTTCAAAATCATTCTAACAATTTATACAAACAAAATATTTTGAATTTCCATTGGTAATACAGTCCTCATGAGCCCAACTCTTACTTCGGTGCATCATTACCACTGTTCACCAGATCTTGATTCTTCGTATGGATTTAACCCTTTGAACGGCAAAAACATTTCAGCTGAATGCTTTGAAAACGGCCTCTCTGTAGCTAAACGGTGAACGCAATTGTTTCGGAACCGGTTTTCGGGTAATAAAAAGAGAGCAACTTTCTACGCCTGAGCCGGTTTAAGAGTAATAATCGAAGAACGACTTTCTGCGACGGAGCCGGTTTTAGAATAGTCATCAGAGAGCGACTTTCTACGTTTCAGTCGGTTGAAGGGTTAAACAGTAAACACACAGACAATTTTCATCGTCATACTCTTCATCAGAATCAAAAGTTTTCTTGGTTTTTTGTGTCTTTTTTCGCACAACATTTTACAAATTTTCTTTCAGAACAAGGTTTTTCTTATTTTTAAATTTTTTATCCACACTGTTTTTTTCATCATTATAACGTGTTCTAGTGGAGTTTACTGACTGAAACATAGTATGATGGGTTGATGCTAATTTCCTCTTTATTGATTTCTCCTTTTCTATTTATAAAGCATTTTTTACAGGTGTATCTGTAAGAATTGATGTTTGCCTTTTTTTCCTACGTCTGTTATTTCTTTTCCTTGGCCTGCTTTTTGAAATGGCCTTACATCTTTAGGTGTTGGGAATGAATTTGTAATGTGCAAGTGCCACATGTGCCAGTTCTAACAGAAAAATGGCGATGGGGCAAGTTTACACACTGTGTAAACTTTCCCCATGCTCTGTGTATAAACTTGTCCCATCGCAATTTTTTTGTTATAACTCAGCATATAAGCTTTATTCTTAGTAAAAATAATCAACTAATTAGCTTAAAATAACCAAAAAAGAACAAACTAAGAGGATAATCCATAATAAGTTATAATATTCTAATAGTACGAGCTCCATTAAAGCCAATAAGTAAGGGTAAAAATTTACTAAACTGGAAAAATATCCGGAAAAGTTCATCACTTCACGATCCACTTTAAAGACTGACTCCAAACTGGCATGAGTATTAATGGAGGCCGAGACACTTCTTCTGAAACGACATGTGGCGCCCCCGACCAATGGTATGTGAAATATAAGCCTTGTGTAAACTTGCCCTGTACCAAACTTGCCCCGATCTCCCTTATCATTACTACTGACGTGATACAATAAGACACAGGATTAAATTTTGCGTGATAAAAGCTAACATACACAAGTACATCCAAACTGGTCCATGCAGTTTAATTTTTAAGCTGAGATGTTTTTCAGCTTTCTGTTTCAGAATTACGTTATTTTAAATTTTGCTATTTGCCTGTACAATAATAAGAGAAACAGGTATTTCTGCTTGTTTCAAATATTAAAGTTAGTATAGTTAGTAATAAAATAGTAACGTTAGTGTGTCAGCAACCTGTGACTAAAAGTATCTACAGTTCTGAATACACAATATGCTAGTAATAGGTGGCATTTTTATATAGGAACTTATAAAAGAATTTTAAATTATAAAAATATTATGGATTCAAATTATGCAATCAAATCTATAGTAACAGTCAGTCACCAAGCAATGAGTTTATACCCATAATTTTGTAACACATCGACAACAAACTATTTACACCTGATAATTGAATATAGTGGCAACCGTTAGCCTGTCTTGGATATTTTTAATTTCTTTGTGTATAGTCCCCCACAATAGTTAAATAAGTTTAAAAAATACTGATAGAAATATTAAATATTCATTCGTGATTAAAATTCTTATTAGCAAATAAGTTCTAATTAAAAACAAACAAAGATAACCACAAATCTTTTTAGATTTTCTAACTTTGAAAACGTATGCTTAAATGGGAAATTAATAAAAACACAACACCGGATTCTTACTACATCCTATTTATGAATCCAAAACACTGAGCAAAACATTATTTCCAGCTCTTGCATGTTCGTGTACATAAGTCAACATTCTCTCTCTTAAATCTCAGTATTCTTCTATAGATTTTCTACACTTGAACAAAAGAAAAAGAAAGAGTGAACCAAAGAAACAACAAGAGCAAAAAATAGTGTTAAAGGTCTTAGATGTTTTTGAAACAAAGATGATATTCCACGCGATTTACTCCTCGGCGGAAACATTTTTCTTCATTTCAGAACTTTGGAGTTGAAAAAAAGAGAAGTCAATGTGACTATAATGACTCCCGCCGCGTTCTATAAAAGCTGTTGTTTTACGAAGACTTTTAAAGGAATCTTCTTTTGAAGATACTTTCTTTAATGCTGTTTTCCTAAACTTGTAGAAATCTTCAAATGCTTAAAATTAGAATTTTTATGCGGAATTGTGTTAAATCTAGAGAATATATAAGAAATTAAGAACAGAAAATGTCTATTCTAGTTTTTAATTTTCAAACTTCTGAGGTTCAAATTTCTGCAAAGTTTCATGGGTGCATTAGCAAGTTTTATCGTTTAATTCCTGTTAAATATTACATTTTTCCGCGAATGGTTTTATTTGAAGTAAGTGAAAGAGTATATATTTGCATTGTCAACCACCGAAACATACTATATTTGTTTGTTAAACAATGAAACAATCTGAGTTTCAAACGTTTTAGTACTCAGCTGCATTAAAGATTTGAACATAAAATTAAATTCTTTTATTGATTACAATGATATAGAATCAATCGAAGAGAAACATTTCCATCTGTATCCAGATCAAATCAATAAAACTTTTCAAAAATGTATTTTCTTAAATAAAATACCTATTTCTTTGAAAAATTTAAACATTAAATTTTTTTAACGGAAATTTTTTACCCACAAATTTTCTGTGAATTTGTTATTCTGTTTTTTTATAAAGAAAAATTGCAGCATGGAATATCTCAACTCACCTGCTATAATCACGAATAAGAATTTCGTTAAATTGGTTGCACAAATTTTAAGGTAAGTCTAATTACCGATTAGAATAACTTAATTATTTATCTCAGTGAATCCCCGCATGTGGGATGAACCCTAATTGATGAAGCCATAAAATAATATGCTAGACAGTAAAATTTTATTTCGGATCATTTTAAACAGTCAGGATCTTTTATTTTCTTTGTTTCCCTGGCCGAATTTTATTTTTATAAACATACATTGGTCTCAAACATTTAATTTTAACCCTTCGTAAATTTAATTTTAACCCTTTGTCGGGCGGAATCGGCCTTAAAGACACATCTCGAACGTTTCCCTCCCCCTTCCATTTCCAGGTAGTGCAGAATGTTCTCCCTCCTAGTATTGACATTCCCGCTACTTGCAGAGCAAATATATCCATATTGATCACAATGGCGCATTGCTCCCGAACACGTCACATATATTTTTAACTGTTCGTAATATCCGAGTTTTTTATGTCACGGGTGTTTATTTTACTCATTTCAGGACTTTATGATGAAAATTTATTGTTGTTAAAAACGATTCCCAAAAAAATTTGTTTCGGTCAAAGGAAACAAACAATATACCAGCATATTTGGTTTAAGTGATTGGAAGCTTTCGGTATCCTACGTTCCGAAAGTGAAGGAGGACGTCGCTCTCGTGTCTTCGCTTCATGATGAATTATTTGTAACGATGGCCCCACTTTTCCTTTCAAGCTTTCCTACGAAGGTCAGTGATTAATTTTAGGATACTAAAATTAAAATTAATGGGTTTTAACAATATTAATTACGAGATTGTTTACCTGTACCTGTCAGGCGCATTATGCCCACAATCGGCGCTGCGAAAATTGCGCCCGACGGAGTGTTAAAAGAGCATCATCTAAAAGCCTGTATTTATTGACAAATACTATAACTTCTATGACAAACAAATTCTTTTAATAAACACATTTACCTGCTTCGAAAGTATTAGACGGTACTATTATATTAACCTGGGATGACTCAGGAATTATTAAAGAGAGAAAACAATAATCTATGGTATTAGTATAATTATTTTCACTCTATTAATTATTACCCACCTTTCTTTTATACAGTCTGGAACTTCTGATCATATAGTGGTAGAATATCCTATGAAAAAAGTACATTGCATTTTTGCACTAATAGAAAAAAGACAAGAGAATTGAGTTCCTGACTAGTATACTTATATTTTCAAAATTAAATAAATTAAATTGCCAACTTTAACAAACGATTATTTGGAACAATGCTATATAATAACAAAAACGATTTTTCTGATACACATGGCGAAACAGAGAGTTCTAATAAGACAAAATTACATCTATTGAATCATTCTTACACTTGGCTGCAGACTTTCTAAGTGAAACATAAGTGCTATCAGAATTCAAAAAATACTTTCATAAAAATTTACTCAGTTAAATTTACATTATTTAAATTATTTGCTTTCGTGAATAGGATCGGTAGGATGAGCTAGCTAGCTTACATTTGCATCATTGCACGATGAAGAAAAGTAGCAATTAATATAAGATTAGGCCTATGCATTCGCTGAATGTCCGTGATTACCACTGGACAAAGTTCGTGAATCTTTTTAAAGAGTGCAAGCGATCTCAACATGGTCTCCACTTACAGATCATTTGCAACATTTTAGTTCTTTTTCTTCGAGATCACTGAAGTATTATTATCGAAATGTCTAATTTGCCTCTTAGCAATTATTTCATTACTTTATGCAAATATACGCAGCAGTTATTCTGAAGGAAACTACTCACTACTATTTGTGGCTGGAAAATACATCACTGCACAGTCATTATGTCACACAAATATTAGAAGAATTTCTTTGCTTTATTTGCAGACGGTAGCAACTCTTCTTCTAGAAACATCGGTACGTCTGCAAGGACGAGGGCCTAATGTAAGAATACCGGCACCTGGAACTTGCAGACGCACGACCTCTGTGCATCATGTCAGGCAAGCGAATTCAACTCACACAAAGAAAAATATCCCAGTCAGGAGACGCCCGGACCTGAATACATCAAAAAGCTTCCGCCGTTTAAATGGCGAGCATATAGTTCGATGCAAGAGAAAGGATTTAAAACTTATTAAACATCGAACCATTAAAAAAATTGCATAAAATGTTAAAGCAATTAACAATTCAGTTAATAATTACAAAAGGAAAAATCATTAATTGAGAAATTTAATAAAACTTTAAAAAATCCGTTGAAAAGTTAAAAGTTGCCACAACACACGAAAGACACTTTAGTGGCAATTATTTAAATAGTACTGGCAAAGCTGAAAAGGGTGTTATTGCATAATTGCAATCTAACAAAAAGCATTCGGACATTTACACCAAGTTGCATAAACTCTTTCGTTGAAACACCTAAGTATTTATTTTTCCTTAGATACACAAGCAATTTCAAAGGACAAAAGGATTTTAAGTAATTTCAAGCATGGACAGTTCATTTAAACATCATTTTCTACTTTACTTTATCAAATTTCCTGATATTTCTCTTCTTTCTCTGTAATTGAAGAGTGAAGTCTCTCAACAGACAATACCTGTCTCCTGTTACATCTCGTATACAGAATTCAGTTGTTCACCTTTGATAAGATGTTTTCTGTTATGGACAGTTTCAGAAGTTCACTGTTCTTTGGACACAGTTTTTGTTTGATTACGTATTTTTCCGTTTCTCATACTGAGTTCAAAAGCAGATAATTTATGTTTATACGTATAATTTATTAAACTACCATGGATAAAATATTCTTAAAATTTCAGAGACTTGATTAAACGCAAAAAATATCCAATTATTCACTTTAGAAGCAAGTTTTTAAGACTTTAAAGCTAGTACATCAAAATAGTAAACCGCTCAGAGGGTTAATTTCAACAAACATCACAGGAAAGAAAGAAAATGAAATATTGACGTATCCATGGCAAAAACTTAGCAAGAGAATTTCAGGGAAGATCACAAATAATTAATCGCACTGCAGCTTCGGAATATTTGTATCAATTATTCAAATTGTTGCTTACACTACGCATGTCACTAATGCTTGACTGAATGTATGCTTTGGAGATCGAAATAATTTCGCAACTCTGAAGCTCAGAATGCATCATAAAGTTCTCCTATTGTTTTAAATTTTGAAGTAATATAGTGTCTATGGCGGAAGATCCCAAGCAGCATCCACTTTCATTCCAGTAACTGACCTGTACAAGTTTAATGCATACTATTTTGAAGCTAAAACGTCACAGTTGAAACACTTGGAACTACACGTAGATTCTGTTGAAAATTAACCTCATTCTTAGCACAATTGTTCCCACTGCAAATGCACTTCTCTAACCGATTCTGTAAATAAGTTAATAGAAGACATTAAACTTGACATTAATTTCATTCACTCCTTTCACGCGACGTTACTCATTAAGTGACAACAGTTTAATATATTATATCTCCAGAAGGCCTTTCTCTGCAACCGCAACTGGGAAGACAATCAGTTGCTTAAAAGTGATGAAATTGTGGTGTCTGCAATTTATTTTGTCGAAAATGGGTCGGTTGCGTGCGTCGGCACCCCAATGGGACAGCGATTGAATGTTTCATAATGTCGGCGATAATGGAATCGAAAATTAAATTTGAGACGTAGAATGTGTTTCGTTTCAGTGATCTATGCAAGGTGGAAAAGTCGATGACTTTTGATTTGTTATAAGATGGAAGTGCTCATGTGCTCCGATTATTTTCCATATTATTTGTTCTTTTCAGGTTTCATTTTTAGTTTAGTTTAGTTTAGTTTAGTTATATTAACGTCCCGTTTTGAAGCAACACGAGGGCTATTTTGGGACGGACCTCGTAATTTTGAACCTCGGTCAGATGACGAGGACGACACCTGAGCTGGCACCCCCCTCTCCAAACTTCCAGTTTCATTTTTAGATTTCGGTGTTTTAACTTTGGAATGTAAGTTGTAAAATAATACTCAGATTTCATAAATGATTCTTTTAACGTAGGACTACGTTCTTCCCATTGGGGTCTCAGGAAGGAATTTTATTCACACGCCAAAACGCAGCAGAAAACGTTGTATGAGAGATCCTCTATTTCTCAGTAACTATATATGTTAAAAGCATAACTAATGCCTTATTTTAGAGATTATAATTAATAATATTAATTTTAGATTTATAGTTACATTTTAATGATGTTTGGTATAGTAATAATAGCCTAATTTAGAAATAATATTTTCACTTTAAATGCGGAACTGTCTTTCGGATAACGGTCATGTCATTACAATAATTAAGACTTTGAATTGGTATGCATTAAGTTATATACTTTCTCGTTTCTTATCTTGAAAGATTTTGGAGATTTATTGCCCTACTTTTTGTTCTTTCCAACAATTGGCTTTCATAGAGGATTGGCCGCACAAATCCGGATTAATGCGACAAAATCAATCCCCAAGATCGATTGACATTTGATTGTTGGAATTCCAATTCTGTGTTGACTTTTTCATAGTAGTAATAATCTATAATCTAACTATATTTTGTATTGTATGATTATATATATTTGTGTCATTTGTATGATTATTGATAAGGCAACATTATTTTAATTTTGATTTTTATATTAATATGTGTATACATTGAAAATGTGACATGTATTTGGAATGTTTTTGAAAAATTTTACTACATATATATATATACATTTAAACCATTAAAACTCAAATAATATTTTCATCATATACCCCTATTAAACCCTCATTAAAAATTAAATATAATAAACAATATAACCTAATATTATTCACACAATGAAATACAGAAAGATAATAAGATTAAAACTATTAATATTCCAGATATGGAATTCCAACAATCAAATGCCAATCGACCTTAGGAATCGATTATGTCACATTATTTCGAAATTTATAGGCACCAACCTTCTGTGAGGGCCAATTGTTGGAAAAAGATAACAAATATAGGAGTAAATCTCCAAAATATTAAGAAAAGAAAAAGAAAAATAACTAAATGCTTACTGATTCAAAGTCAAAGAAAAAATGCCAAAAGCTAAATACGAATTACAGTTTCGCATTTATTGTAAAAATATTTTAACTAAAATATGTTATATACTATATTAAATCATCATTAATAAATTAAACTATGAATTTATATTTTTTATAAAACGTTATATTAACCTATTTTATTTTGATATTAACACTTAAATAATGATGTAATTCTACATATTATCATTTGCAAACTATATATATATATATATAAAAAAAACTATAAAATGTATTCGTATTTGTAGTCGTTAAAACAAAACAGCAGGCCGAGTTAAATTATAATTTCCATTTTATTTATCGGAGAGTGACGAAATGTACGTACATCTTCGTTTAAGTTTTTAGCCGAAAGTGAACAGAATATCCCTGCTTTTTCTCAGGTAGGGATTTTAACAGATAGACATGTGATCAAAGTGAAGGGAATAATAGCTATTTTTAGTATATTACGTAAGTGTTTTAGGGGAAATTCATGGCGACAATAAGTCGCTGATTTCGCGATTTATGTTGGCGCGTGGAAGCAATTAGAATATTCTTTTATCAATAAATATGTCAAAACGAGAGATTTAATATACCTCCAGAGCGGGAAATAGAACGAAACTGGAGTTGAAGAAAAGTGATTTTGGAATACATTAAGACTTTAAAATATATAACATTCGAATCTAAAAGAAAATTAAGTGAGATTATTACATATATATATATATAGTAAAATTGGATGAAGGCGAAATGCCAAAAGATGTGAGGAAGTGAGAACAATGCGATATGGAAACTGATCCATATGACTATCAAAAGAATGGTTTTGTTTATTGCCGCAAGATTCATTCGTTGGTTATACTGCGCCACACAAAATGCCGTATTTATGTCTATGTAGAATAAAATATTTAAATCGCAATCGGAGGCTAAAAGTTTTTGGAAGAAAAGTATTATATTGGTATAAATCATATAAATCAATGAATATGGTTCAAAAAGCAGACTTTCCTAAATAAGACTATATAAAAAAAGAAATTCTTGAACATGCATTGAAAATTAAAATACATTTTTATTGTGAATTAAATGCAACTTTACTTAGATGGTCGTGGTCGAAGACGCAGGGTCCCTGCTTTGAAAAGCAATTCCAGTAATTATCCGTTACGCATTTGGGCCTGGTGCATGCTAAATATGACATCGTGTGACAAACCTCCTCCCGCTAGTGTGGTGCGGAAGCTTGAAGAGGGGGTTGCCAGCTGCCTTGCCTTCCTCGTCATATGTCTAGGGTTCAAAATTACGAGGTTCGCTAAAAATAACCCTAGAGATGCTTCAAAAATGAGACTTTAGTATAGCTACACTAAAGCGATTTACGTAGAACATTTCATACTTTCCTCTCATGAACACCTTATGCGTTGACGAATTTGGTTTTGACCGCCTGGTTTTTGATAAAAAAAATATTTCTGTACTTCAGAACGCTAAAAAAACTTGAAATTCCAAATCTCTTTTATTTAAATTTTGCCATTTAGATCCTAATGTTTACTAAGCATTAGCAAAGTTTATTTTATGAATACCACAATTGTTTGGGAAGTATTTTATATTCGTAATTTGAAAGATGAAAGTCAAAAATTCCCAGACTTAATACATAGAATGACAAATGGAAAAAAATAATTACAGAATTTAACACATTTACTATAATACTAAAAACTGGGACATATTTCTAAACTTACTTGCGAAATTTTGCGAATTGTGGTTACATCTGCTTGTAAACATGGATCACAAAATATAAATAACAGGGCATTATTTAAAATAAAAAAATGTATGTTCTTTTACTCTAAGTAAAATATATCTCAAGTCATTTAACAACTGAAAAGCTCTTTAAAGGTAAACTAAAAGGAAAATTTATTAATCTAAATATTTGCAGAATAATTATTCCAAATTTATTCACCCAGCAACATTAATTATTCTGCATTAATAAAGATAGAATATTTATTCAGACTTATTTTAATAACCAGATTTGTTTTAACCATGTCTCCTCATGTACAAAAAGAAGTTCTTTCAAGATTTGAAAAATTAATGATATCGCTGCTTTCCTTCCAAGATTCATAACGGATTTCAGAAATATTTTCCCCGAAGTGAATTTTAAATATCTTAGTAAGAAGCATTCAACTAATACTGACTTTCATTCTGCATTATTAAACAAGAATTCGTTATTCTAGACATCAGTTTCTGCATTCTTTTATACTAATTAATCGTATATGAGGTTCATCGTCGAAAAATTCAGCATCGAGGGTTTAGTTGAATCTCCATTTCAGACTTTCCTGAGGCCAAAATAAACATTTTTGTTTTTATGTCTGCCTATCTGTGAACACAATAACTCGAAAACGTTCGAACTAGAACAATGAGATTTAGTTTCATGATTTTAAAATTTAAATTCTAAATGTCTATCAATGTTTCGGCGAATTTTGTCAAAAGGAAGTCTGCTTGTCTGTCTGTCCATGTACATGTAAACAAGAAAACTCTTAACGCTTTCGGACAGGTACGGGGTATAGAGTCCACTAGTGGGTAATTACCATAACCTGAATACAAACTGACGACGCTGGAGAGCTCGCCACCCCTCTAGCCTCGTATTTAGATTCCTCCAACTTGGTCCCATAGTTTTCACTGACAATGCATCAGTCAAATCAGTCTGATTGCGCTTGAAGGAGCATGAAAAGCTCTCCACAATCCAACCTGGCTATAAAGAAACGGCGGGAACCGACCAACTTGGTCCCTACCTTCATCCCAACCTGCCGGACTCATCGTCACGTTCGATTATCCGGTCATGAATTGCATCAAAACAAGGCATACTTTTCATAGCGTTCGATTAACCGGTTCCTGTCTTTATTAACCCTTACACAACATGCCAAACGCATCGTAACATTCGATTAACCGGTCCCTACATTAATTTCCCGTCCAGATGATTGGGAAATTACCTCTCCAAAGCAATATTCTGGAAGAATTAAGCAAGAAAATCCCAGCTCAGGACGAATCTGATGCATTATATCACAATGGAGAAGTGACTGAGTACAGCGATCAAGCAATTGATTCTGAGACTGACGTGGAGTACAATCCAGTTCACAAAGAATATAGAGGCTCACACTCGATCACAAATGTTTATATCATTCATCCATTCAACCTCTAATCTTATCATAACATGCAAAATAAAACTGTTTATAATAAAAAAGCGTAGGGGGAGTTGAGATAAATTGATACGCAGGAACATTGATACAGTCCATACATTTTCATGATTCAAAGGGCTTATGATGTTCATATGTATGCCACTGTAAACCTTAGTACAGGGTATATTTTTCGGCCATGGTGAGTCAAAAGTTAAGTTACAAATGAATCGAACAGCTAATTTTCTCGTCTAAGTAAATTTTTCTCTAAGTATGTGTTTTGTGATTTCTTTAACTAGTTACGTTTTCCTACCAGAGCATCTAATCCAAATATAGAAAAAGACTTCCATTTTTCTGAACTATATTAAGTTTTAAGGTTGTTTAGCGTTGATTTTGCGTGACCACTTGTTTTATATAAAAAAGGTTCTTGGAGGTAGATTCATACAATTGACTCGGGGCACATTGATGCCCGTCTTCTCTGAACATGAATGTGCCTTAATAGCAACTACTTAGCAAAATCCTCTTCAGAAATGGAAAAAAGAGTAAAAATGAATTATCTCAGATAAACGCGCAATTAAGTATTTGTTTTAACTATGGAAACAGTTTGAATTTCATTGCAAAAATGAAAAGAATTGTTGCAAATTAAGTTTAAAATATTTTTTAACGAATTTATTAAAATTGGAAAGACATATTGTAAGGAAACTTAACTAATATCATCGCAAAGATTTTTTTTTGCATTTTCAGATGGTGTGGAAATTATTTTAGTGGTATATTATTTTCGTAAGTCATCAAGAAAGAACGCGAATATTCCCTTAATTTTTAAGTCTTTAAAACTTCAAACAACTCTTTCAAGGTACGTATTCTTTCCCTTCAAAGTATTTTCACACACATTCTTCTTTACTATTTGTAGAGATAATTTTTTTCTACGGCATTATTGCTTCATTTTTTCAGTCTCGTTACAATTATTGAATTTTGATTAAAATAAGTTTGTTACTTTGTTACACTTTGAAACCTTGATTTGGAATACAAAGTTAATTAATGATATAAATTTTGCTTAGATCCCACGCATATTAATCATAATTTTTCTCCATATTTCCGTGTGTATCAATGTACCCCTAATATGGGGCAGATTGATACAAATTCGTTTTTAGTAAAAAAAGAGTAATAAGTATTTTATTATGTTAGTTATGACTAAACCTCGATTGAAATTCTATATTAGATTAGCAAATGCATGAATATAGCATATTTATTCTAATTATTACCGTAGTTAAAATCATTTTTAGGTTTCCAAATAAAATTGTATTAATGTTCCCGCATTCCCTCTAGAGTAGGAAAAAACCGGGAGGACACCTAAAGTGCGCCAACCTGATCCGATTGTTCTAAAAAGTTACCTCTCTGCAATTGGTTAAGTAGAATGAACTAAATGGGTGACATTTGGCATATGCTTCATCCTGGGTCGATATTCCATTTGATTTTTCATTCTTGTAATACGGCCAAGGTAAGTCAAAAAGGCAGTCAGCTAGAAAAATAAAATTTGTTATGTCGTTTTCACATCAAAATAGTAGAGGAAGGAATGACAAATGTGAAATAGAGGTTTAAATATGGAATAAGTATGTTTACATCTTTAGTGAATGCTGCAACTTAGTGGAAACAATGCAAAACGTTTCATATTGAGCTGCCATTACTTTAGTGTTGTCTGTGCTGTTGTAGCTGTAACCACGTTTTCATTACGGGCATTTTTGCGTTTTTTGGAAAGTCTAAATTTCGGAAAGTCATCTTATTCTCATTATTTTCGCATTTAACTTTTATTCTTTGGTTTGTAAAGCTTATTTGGGCTAATAGGGTACATTTTGAGGTTTATTTTCGTCTATACTCCATCCATGTTTCGTATCCAAGACCCATATTTATAATCTCCAGAACCAAATGTCCAGTAGGCGATATATATGGAATGCCAGTAGAGTGACAGATATGTAGGCGGTCATCAGGCAGGCTTAGTGTTGGGTTCCATATAAATAAGTACTCGTTAACTCTAACTAATTATTATATTATGCAGAATTAATACTACATTTTTAAGAAGCATTATTTAGAATTAAAAATATGTACATTGAAGCAGTTCGTCATTAAAAGGCTTTTGGATGGCCCGTCGTCGTCTTTAGAACTTGTCCGAAAAAAACCCTATGTCATTCATGCGTCTTGTACCGCCTCGTCGTCTCGATTGTTCTAGGCAGCTTGATTCTCTGACGTCACTGGCGATGGTAGCGCCATCTACAGGTACTCGGCTGGTGGCCCACAGATATGGAATAGTATTCCATATTTGTGCTATTTTCTAAAATGAAATGAGAAACAAGTTCATACAGAATGTTTTGGTTACTGTAGAGGAAGTTATGAGTGCGATGTGTGTAAAAATTAGAACATTTTTTGTAAAGATTAGAAAATTTTTGGTGAGAAGAATTTTCGTTTGTGTTCTATATATTTTCATTTATCTGTACTTTTAAAAGGAAATGTTTGAGTGTGCGTGTGTGCGATGTCCAGACGAATCTATAGCACTTACAGCCATGGAATTTGGCACACAAGTAGAAGTAATAGTGAGTGAATGCCAGACCTCGAAGCCAGAATTTTAAAATTTAATCTAGAAAATTTTTTATTTAATGTTTTGCGTTGTTTTGGGTTATTTTTCGCACGCTTACGGCTGTAGTGTATTTTCTAATGATCGTTGGAAAACAATCAAAGCACCATCGGATATAACAATCAATTGTCGTTCTAATGAAGTTTGTTTTGAATTTACAAAATAATGTACTGAATTTTAAGAAATTTTTAAATAATTGTCACTTTTACGGTCATTTTTTATAAGGATTTCTTGAAATTCTCCCATCAGACGTTCTAACAACTCTATAATTTTCATTTTTTGTCAGCTTATAACTGGAACGTTTCTGTCGGATTTAAAACAAGAACGGTTAAAATATCTTTTTCCGTTTTTTTTAAATTAATTTTTCCTTGGGCAGTTCAAACAGTTTTTTTGCTTGCGAGATTTGACATTGAGAGTTTCTCCGGACGATCCCAGAATGCATTGTTGCTTCCTCGCAGGAGGTAACGTAATATGTTTTCATTCCCAGCGTGCATTTTTACAATTCTATTCCTTTCGGTGACGTCATTACATTCGCATCATTGCGAAGAGGAAAAATACGCGGGAAAAATCAATAATGTGTAGTATCTTTTGTTTTGATTTTGTCTTCAAAACTTTTTCGTGCCATTGTGGGCACTTTTTCCCAATTTTTTCGAAGTCCTGTTTTCACGGGCAACGCCGTGCGCGTACTGCTAGTATGTAATATTTTTCATATGAAATGTTCCTTTAATTAAGCGCATTATACAAGGCGTTCGAGGATTGCTACACACATTTCAAAAGTTAATTTTTTAAAAAACCAATAATATTACAACTGTGGTTTTTATTTTAAGTGAGAGTTCATTTTAAAAAAGTTTTTTTTCAAATGGGTGGCGTACGATGACGGCTTACTAAATTTGCTACAGCGAGAGATTTCCGTTCGCAATGCCTACCGATCCCCAGAAACCTATGCCCGTTTTCTGGTTTCATTTTTTAGTTTTTCTTGAAGATCTCAAAAACTATTCAGTTTTCGAAGTATAATTTATTTAACACATTAAAGAAATCAAAATTCCCTACAAATATATGCATTTATTTTTCTTCTAGCTTTAATATTTTAGCAAATAATGGCTTTTAAAAATTGAAAATTTCAGTAATTTATGACCACCTAGGCCACCGTAACGGCACGTTACCGAATGAAAAAAAATTAATGAAATTCGCTATCATTAATAAAAAAAACAGTTGTTGTAACATTATTAGTTATTTTATTAATTTTTGAAATGTATCCAACAATTCTCGGACACCCTGTATTATGCATTACTTTTCTATTATTAAAAAATTAATTACCTTTTACCCCATTTTTATGGGTATTATGGTATTTAAATGGTATTATGGTTTATGGGTATTTAATGATTTTCACTATATCCGTTCTCATGGAAAATAAACCCTTAAATATAGTCTTAATATTCTGTTGCTGAGTATTGAAAAGTTTGTCAATATCTAAAGTTTTGCTGTTTTGCAGCGATTGTTTATACAGTCAAGATAAGAAGGAATGGTCTTTTAATATCAATATTTTTTTTCAGAAGGATAGAACGGCATAATAAATGCAAAATGAATATGTTTCATTCAAAGAATTGAATATCAGATACGTTGGAATGGTTTTTAAATTTTGCTTTTTTTTAAAAAAAACTTAGAGCCATACAAAAAAAACAGGGGAGCTTGATTCATCTGGATTACTCTAGAAAAGTGATAATACAAAGTAAAAACTGCTGTTATATTATGTAAATACATTTTGTTTCTTACCATATAAAACTATTCTACATATTACTTTAATTCTTCTTACTTTCACTTTTCTTAGTACTTTGAATTTGCAAAAGCTGGCAATTATTTGGTGACAAGCAGCAATTAGTATTTTGTATCCTATTTTTTTGGTATTTGTAGGTAGAATTTTCTAAGTAATAAACAATATCATCTTTTTTGAGCTAAATCTATTTTCACTAATTAGTTGTTCATTACTGCACGTAAGAGCCAGGCCCATTTTTTGGGGAGAGATTATTTTCGAACCATTTTAAACATTTTTCTGGAACCTTGCCAAAGCGTAGCATAGCAAATTGATGTTAATTGCAAAAATGCGATACTTATCTTGCCGAACTCATTCAACAGCTCCAGGTAATAAGTTGAACCTAAAATACAAAAAATAATGGGAATGTTTATATTTAAATAAATTATCAATATTATCTTTTCATTATTTTCTAATCGATCCGAAATTTGAGAGTTTACTAAACTTCAAAAATTAAAAAAATATATATAAAAACATGGAATAAATCACTGTTTCTTCCCTAAGAAAATTACTTATAGAATTAAGGAATGTAAATTAAAATTCTTTATTTTCTAATCTCCCAAAAACCACCAGAAGTTCTGGTATATTTGTATAAAATTTTAAACTAAGGCTGAAATTCAGATATTGTTATTTCCATGTGTCTTCAAAATAAAGAGTTCAAAAGTAATTAATTCCTAATTCCTATAAGCGAAGACTTTAGTAAAAAGAATTTTATTCGTTCTTTCAAGAAAGCGAAAAGCTGCAATAATTTTCTGTAAAATAACTCTAAAATAAAAAAAAGGAATATTACAAAAATCAAGATACGATTACTGTTTGCTTTTCATTTGATAAACAAATAAAAAATACTTGGATTTCGTTCTAAAAACATTCATTTATTGAATTAAATTAAATCCTTCAGTATGCAGGAATTCTTTGTTTGCTTAAAGTTAAAACATAAACTATAGAAATAAGGTTTGAAAGTCTCAGAAGAATAGATGTCCCATTTTATTTTGCAATGAACGAACTTGAAATTACGTTTTCTTTGCAAACCTAGGAAAATTGAAGTGAAATGATGGTTTGCATCAGTATTCTAATCTGAGTTATTTGCAAACCAAATTGATCTTTAAGCTCCCGGCATGGGTATTTCTTCATTTTTTCAAAGAATGAAACGACTTTTTTGTGCGCGTTTTCTGGATATTTTCCAGCATTTTTCTTTTTTCTTTGATTAGAAGTTTAATTCCTATGAGAGTATTGTTTGTAAAAATGTTTCCCGAAATGTTGTTTCCTTTTGTAGATTGGAGTTGTTTCCTCTAGGGCAATTTAAATTCGATTAAAAATATAAGTTGCATTTTACTTCTTATGACAACTCTGGATATTCTGAATCTTTCTCTGGAGAGATGTACGAAATGGAGAATCTCATAAAAAAAATTACGATTGTTATAATTTTATAGCAGCTACAAGGAGATGGTTTTCTGAAGAAGACGCTATTCATTAAATAAAACATAAAACAATAGTATTATTCGAAAATCAAAGCCAAACAAACTAAACTATTTTTTTTTATACTTTACATACATTTTGTTCCTATGCATACCAAACAGAACTAGTACAGAGTTTTCGGAATCAAACTATATAAATGGAAAGATTTGAATGTGGCATTTTATACAGAGTACTCAGAGTTTAAGTGAATTAAGTCAATTTTTGCTTATTTTTCACTAACAGGTTGTGAAGAAATGTTACATTTTCGATGTAATAAGGATCCATGTACGCAGTTCAATTTATAACTACCAGGTAACAAAATCATTTAGATGTCCATTGTTATTTTAAACTAGAAAATCACCCGTCATGGTTTGACGGGTGCAAATTGCCTCTTCATTCGAGAGATTTCCCGTCAAATCTGACGTGTTTAAATACATATATATGCGAGAGAAATGTTTAACATTGATTGAAAACAAATAAAATAAACATATGTATTATGACAGGGAATATTTTTTATCTACATATTATTTACATATTTCTTTGTTCAAAAACAACAGTCCGTGTGAAGTATTTTTCGTTGTGTAACAATTTTACTTGTACTTCAGATGTCTTTGTGTAAATTTTAACGTTGCCAAACAATATTATCCAATTACATCATCATGATTGCACCAAATAATTAGATTCATCGTGGAATCCAAACTATATCACGCGCATAATATACCACTGACGTAATTTACTACTTTCTACTAAAAACAGAAATTAATTTGAAATGTATGATTAATATAATTTAAAATTTCTGGGGAAGTATTGATCATAGCGAGATAAATCTTATATCAATGGATAGAAAATTTCATTTCACTATATTAGAGCTATTAAATTTGAAATTAGAACGACAATTACTCTTTTAAATTTAAAATTACTGAAAGTTAGGTTCTCTAACAATGAAATAATGCTGTTTAACGTCTCGCAGTGCTATGGCGCGAGTTTTATTGTTGGTGATGTCAGAGCGTTATCGGAGGATTATATTATATTAGTAATGCAGCTAATCTGCTTTGAGATCTGTTTTCTCAGAAACGAATCTCGTGGATTGGGTTCGCTTTAGCTCTGCGTCTTCCACGTATCATAATGACTCAATATTAGTGCAAAAGACGCTTCAAATCTTGCACTCTTTAATAAAAAACTAGCCGCCTTCGACGACCAGCTTGTTCGCCAAGAATATTATTTCAATTGAATCTCTTGAGAAAAACTTGATATTCAAGGTTCCCTTAACAAAGTAATTTTAAATTCCAAATCGTGACAGACATTTAATCCATGTTCGTTCAGCAGCCTTCCACCTATTTTGTTCGGTGCCTGCATGAATTTCCTCAATGGAGTCCAGTAACTGTCTGTGTCATGTATCATACAATGCATCATCTCTCTTTTGAAAATATGCATTTGATTTTAACTTTAAAATGGCGCGGAACATTTTATTTCCAACAGATTGTTAGCTGGATGGAAATATGCCGATTAAAACATCATTAAAAATTAAAATATTACCTTAGCTTCCTACAAGGGAGTGAAACTAGCAAATAATTATTTGTTTAAACAATGAAAACGGTTTTAATTGCGTTGCAACAATGAAAAATATTGTTGTAAATTATGCCAAAAAATATTTTTTTAAAGATTTATTCAAATTAGAGGAAAATTATACCGCAAATTAATTGATGTCCCTGAGAAGGTAATTGCTTGCATTTTCAGATGGTGTAAAAATGATTTTTGTGATGCAATATTTTCAATAGTTATTAAGGAAAAACATCAAAATTTTGCTTAATTTTTGATTAATTAAAATTTTTAAAAAAGGGCTCCGAGGTGCACAATTTCACCCTCAAAGGATGTTTGTGCCAAATGTCGCAGCTCTGGGTCTAGCCGTCTGACCTGTAGAGCGCCGACACACTCATTCACAGACATATACATATTTTACAAACAATTAAAATTCAAATAACGTTTTTAGTATATACACCTATTAAACCAATAATTAAAATTAAATATAAAATAATGTTACCTTATTACAAATCATACCATAAAATACAGAAAGATAATTAGACTATAAACTATTACTATGAAAAAGACAACCCAGAATTGGAATTCCAACAATCAAATGCCAATCGATGTTAGGAATCGATTATGTCGCATTAATTCGAATTTTAAAGGCGCCAACCTTCTGCGAAAGCTAACTGTTGGGAAAAGCAAAAAGTATAGGAGTAAATCTCCAAAATATTTCAAGATAAGAACAAGAAAATATAACTAAATGCTTAACAATTCATTATATATATATATATATATATATATATATATATATATATATATCAAAACAAACTTATAAACACAAGATAAAAAATCAAAAACAGTAAAAAAAGGACATAATGGCAAAAATAGACAAAAACCAAAAAAAACCAAAAAAATTAAAAATTATCATAGCGTGCTGCTCGTCAGGAAGAGAAGCTCGCTCATGATATTAATTTGTGCTTTTTTCTGCTAACGACAAACGAAATCCGTTAAAAATTGCCGTCATCCCCTCTAAAAGCACAAGACAAATGAAAATGGAAGAATTCTTGAATAAAAAATAAATACATTTTAGAAGATTTAAAAAGAATCAAATACAAAAAATCCGAATACGAATACAAAAAATCCGAATACAAATACAAAAAATCCGAATACAAATACAAAAAATCCGAATACAAAAGACCTAGAATAAAATAAAAAAAACAGCCGTAACATAAAAAATAATAAAATAAAGCGAAATATGCTTACCATGGCCAGGAAACGCTACCGCGACCACGAGGAGAATGAACGCCAAACCAGTTATCGCCTTTTCCAAACAGAGGAAAGAGAAAGAGGCTTTGTCAGTAGCTCCGGAATCACTGCTTGAGATATCGTCGCACAAAGTTTTCGGGAATACCATTATTTAAAAGTTGATCATACAAAAGCTTTAATTGTCTAGATTTTGAAATTTCGTTCGAACAAATAGATCTAATGCGAGAAAATTGAGAGAGAATAGTGTTTCTATAAATCTTAATAGAAATATTAGAAGACCAATATGAAAGTCGGTTGACACAAAAATTAAAATCCATTCTTTTGTCAAAAATATCGATACAAAAGTTATTATCAACAAGTTTAATATCCAGATCTAAAAAATCCGCTTCAAACTGATTACAGTTTGTTTGTTTAAGAAGCAAGGCTGAAGGATAAATATTTTGCCACGTAATATTAAATGATCCATGATTAAAAACAATAAGATCATCTACGAATCTGAAAGCCTGAGGATGAAGAAGTAAATAATTCTTCTCAAAATAATGAAGGAAGAGGTTAGCTGTAATAGAAGAAAATGAAGATCCTTGAGGAATGCCATGTGATTGGAGAAAAATACTTTCCCCATTGTAAATAAAATTATTAAATATGCAAAAATTACATAATTTTTCCCAATACTCAAAAGAAATATTGAGAATATTTTTGTAATAAAAAAAGTAAGAGTTAAGCACCTCTCGAAGAGTGGCTAGAGGAATGCTTGTAAAAAGATCTTTGAAGTCAAAAGTCTCAATAGAAGAAATACTGTTCTTATTATTGTGAATGAAATCAATAACCGGTTTATTATTGTTAATAATCCAAGTGAAACCTTCTGAACAAATGACATTCAGTAATTTTTTTAACAGATTGAAGAAAATGTAACCAGGCTGCTTCATGTATGAAGAAGTTCCACAAGTGATAAAACGATAAGAAATAGGATTTTTATGAAATTTTGGATTAATAGTAATATAAGGAAAGCAAAAATTGAATTTCTTAATTTTGAAGAATTTATAGAAAGCAAGAATTTTTTTGGATATTGTACTCATATTAAAGTTGGACTTTTTGTATGTTGCTGAATTTTGAAGTTCCTTATCCAGAAGATTATAGTAATGCTGTTTGCAAATAAAAGCATAGTTATTGGAAGCTTTGTCGATAGGAGTGATGATGAATTTACTTTTTAAGTCTTCAATAGCAATTTGAATATTAGAAAATCTAAAAAAATCAAAACATTCGAAATTATTATAATGGAAGGAGAAAGACTTTTTCAAAAGGTAATAAAGTTTCCATTTCCACTCAATGAAAAATTCAATGGGGATAGAAAAAGCATTAGAAGTTTTTAAACAGAAATCATCAATATTACTCAGTAATTTATGCAGTATGGAAGGAAGAGAAACATGAAAAATCGGTCTGAATTTTGGACCTTTTAACATGATACTTTTAAGATCTGTATTCTCAACAATGTTTAGATTACCAGTAACAATATGGCCAGAATCTTTGTCAATAAATTGAGAATAGGAGTCTTTATCACAAAAACAATTAGCTGTTTTTTTAAGATTTACAATGTCAGAAGAGGCATTATTGTAATTGAAGATTTTTCTGCCAAAAGGAACATTATATTTAAAAGTTTTTTGTAAACTAATGTTTTTAATGGGAAAAAATTGCTGAGCATAATTGAAAATGGAAGAGAAAGGAATCTTGTCAAAAGTAGGACGCTGGAAATTAAAAATGAAATGCAACTTTTTAGTAGGATCTTTAGTAGGAATTTTTGACAATCTCTGTTTCAAAAGATCTAAAATGAGAGTTTTGAAATATAAGTTATTGGACTAAAATGAACCAAAATTTGAAAATAAATCAAGAAGCGAGCTAGATCTTAAAGAGAAAACAAAATTCTTGACAGGAGCCCACAGATAAGAGTTTGCAAAAGAAAGTTCTAATGCCTCAAGTTCACTAAAAAGGTCAGAAACTGATTTAGAAGGTCTTTTTTTAATCCTTTTTCCTCTGCAACCTCTAGAAGTCTTATGATGTGTGTTATGAAAAAGCTTAAATGTACAAGTATGTATGTTTATATATATATATATATATATATATAAAATTTATGGATATACGATATAAAGAGGAGGAACTCGTTGCGGAAGAAAAAAATTGTATTTAGTTGATAGAACATTACGACTTTGAAAGGGTATTAAATCCATCCAAAGATGTATTAGAGAACATGCAGTTGGATTTCAACTGAGAAGTGATATAGACTCTTCATTAAAATGTTCACAAAGTGAAAAAAAATTTCCTTCTATAATGTCACCCGCAATGCACAAGAAAATTGTCTAATTATCAGCTCATCACTATAAATGCGCTAAAAGCATTGTTGAAATTGACTGCCATATAACAGTAATTAAAAGGAAGTATTTTTATTTTTCTTGGCATCAGTTTTGGAGTCTTTCCAACACAATAATTATAATGTATTTTTTTCACCAGAAAGCATAAACCACTTAATTTTCCACTATTTTAAAACACAAGGTACTAATTATCTAACTTCTACACCATTAGAAATAGACATATATTTCCAGTTGGAAAAATTCTTTAAATGACTTGAAGAGTTATATTTTGTGTTGCTTGAAACAATAAATGTACATCTGAAAAATTGAGAAATCTGGATTATTACACCACAGACCTGTTAGTAATATTTGGTGGTATATGGATTATTACACCACAGACCTGTTAGTAATATTTTATAAAATATTTTTGATACACTAACATTTTAATCAGAAAACGACCTTTTATCTATTTTCAGTGACCTTCGAGGAGTGGATATTAGTAAGTGTAGGTTTCAATTAATCATCTCCAAAAATAGGAAATTACCATTCCTTTCTAAGATATCGCCGCGCCCAAATCGTTATTTTTGTCTTTCCTCCTAATTATTATTATTATTTTTATTTACATATTTTTAATTTTATGTTATTTTAAACTTTCAATAGGAAATTAATTTAACTTGATGAGTGAATTTTCTTAGGACATTTTGAATGGTGGTCTAAAATCGATGCGACTATTGCTAGTTCTTTCTTTCTAGCTTCAGGACAACCTTTAAAAACTAAATTATTTGAGTTCAGAATTATTTTCAAAAGAACTGGAGAAATTTTTTGCAACATTCAGAAAATAAACATAATACTTTTCATATATTTAACATAAAAATACAAGATTAGGGTGGTACCGCGAGTTCACGGATGAGAAGCTGCCGTATAATAAGCAGGTTCTCGCCCCTGATGGTTACAATAATGGTGTTGTGGCTCTTCGGGCCCATCTCCGAAGATAGATCGTACCCCGGTAAAACGGGGTGTCGCCGCATAAACTGCTATTAATGGGGGTTATAATGCGGGGCCTCAGTGCCTGACTATGCTGTCGTGGCGGCCGGTCTTTCAAGTTTACCCGGATTTCAAAACAGGCCGTGGTGATGACTTTTGTGATTGTATTGTAAATCATAAATGACTATGGGATCTGAAAATCAGCATAATATAAGACCAACAATAACCGCGACTAACGAAGGTTTAGTTTTTATAAAAATATGGAAAGAATTCCAGATAATTCGGATAAAGATTCTTGTTCAAGAAATTAAAATATCTCTTTTTCCAATTCTTTAACAATGCAATCATATTTCTTTCCTTGTAATGTTATTTGCTGTTACATCGCTATCAGCGATTTCATTCAAAGGAGAAAAAAAATACCAGAAAGGTTTCAAAAGATTTCTTTGTTGAACGAAATAAGACCCTACAGAAAAATAAAGTTTTTCCTCAAGAAAGGAAAAGAAGAAACCACCTTTTACACAAAAGAACTTCCTATTATCATGCAACAGAATGTTTCAAGTATATCTTATCGTTATGCATAAGACCTGACTTTAATTACAGTTTCCGTTTTAAATTACCTTCAAGCACGCAAGCGAGTTTTTTCATTTTTGATTTTTAAGAAGCGAATTCTTTCTCGATTGAATTGACTGTGTTATTATTTTCGCCATTTTTT